>PVIW01013294.1:0-28012 GCA_004026585.1 Noctilio leporinus
ATTTTTAGAAAGAGGGGAAGAGAGAGAGGCAGAGAGGGAGAGAGACATCAATGTATGGTTGCTTTTCACCTGCCTCCAGCCACAGACCTGACTGGAGACCTGGCTTACAACCTATTTATGTTGCCCTGGCTGGGAATCGAACCTGTGACCTTTGGGTTCACAGGCCGGCGCCTTATCCACTGTGCTACCAGCCAGGGCGGGCAGTTAAGTTTTTGATGGTGATAATCTAATCATCCCAATACTGTTGAGTAGCTAATAGATAATTCTTTGGGCAGGTGAATGTCCAGAGAGAGCAGGGTTAAGACTCAGCTGAATTGGGGAGGTAGGAAGGAGAGAAAAGGAGGGCTTACTTGTCAGGGTTATTTTCTGACTGGAGTATAGATGAGGAAGCTTTCCTTCCTGCCTCTTCAGTGTCACTGATTTAAGAGGGAGCACTCTGTCCCTGTCTCTGTCCTAGGAGGCCTATACGGAAGGCTCTATCTGGGGTCTCTTCATATATTCCCCAGCTAGATTTGGCAGGGTTGGGGAGGGAGCCCTAGAGGTTTGCTCCTGACATTCTTAGACCCTCCTGCCTGGGAATTTCAGACACCTAGTGCCCCTGTGCACTCTATGCCCCACTCTGTTCCTCTCTGTCCTACTTTCTGCCTTCCTCCCTTTCCTTTCCCATCATGGCCCTCACCTCACTTGCTTGTTCTGACTTAAGAGCACCTTCCTTCCATGATGAGCACCTTACAAGCAGCACCTGGGCTCCTCCATCTGGCAGGATGGGGAGGATGGTAGGGCCTGGGAGGCAGTGAGAGAAACAAGGCCCTTCTCAGGAGTTGCTGAACCTGAGGGCTTTCTTGGTCCATGTTGATACCTGTAATGTCCTCAATTTATTTTTTATTATTATATTAACAAATGACAAGACAGTTACCATCCAGAGTACTTGTTTTTGATAACCCCTATGCTCACCAGGTCAACATATTATTCTGGAGCTTTCAATGCCAGGCTAAAAGACTCAAAATTTATGACTAGTGAGAAGCTATTGAAAGATTTTGAGCAGAAGAAACAGGTGACCAGAGTGAAGGTGTGATGTATTTTGGTGCCAGTGGGGGTCTGGGTTGGATTAGGAAGATCCTGGGAGCCATGGTCATGGTGTGGCCACAAAGCATGAACTGGGGTGATGGGGCAAGGTTAGATAGAGCATTTATGAAAAACATCACTGGAAATTGTAGTCCATTTTGTTATAGAATACAAGGAAGGTGTCAAGTATGAATACGATGCTGTGTTTTTCAAATTGCGGTCCTTGGCCCTGACCAGGGGGGCTCAGTTGGGTGAGCATCATCCCACAAAGTGAAAGGTTGCCAGTTTGATTCCCAGTTAGGGCACATGCCTAGGTTGTGGGTTTGGTCCCTGATTACAGTGTAGAAGAGGCAACTGATCAATATTTCTCTTTCATATCGATGTTAGTCTTTCTCACAAAGTGTGTTCCTTGGACCCCTAGCATTAAAATCCTCTGGGCAGAGTGGGGAGCTTGTTAAAAACACAGATTATCTGGCCCTATTCCACAATGGTTTTGATTCAGAATCTGTGGAGAAGGCGGTGCCATGTTTTAAAAAGAACCCCAAGTGATTCTTAAGCATTCTGAAGTTTGAGAACCTCTGACTTAAGAAGTTCTGGCCTTCGTGATGAAAAGTATGGGGACACCGTAAACAGACATGAAGACACCAGGGTGAGGAGATTCTCTTAGGGAGGTGCCAAAGACAAGCTCTAGTCATCCCAGCTCCACCGTTCTGGGAAGGTCCAGGTGTCGGTCAGGTGGCTGGGAGTGGAGGGGCCTCAGCGAGGGAGGCAGCTAAAGCTTTGGGTCTTCTGGTCTCTTAGCCACCACATGACATCTGCCAGGTGGAAGGACCATAGTTGACTGGGAAAAGAGTCTATGCAGCTGCTAATGAATCTCCACTGAGCCCTTGCAGAAAAATGATGACTTCTCCCATCCTAGTAGGACATTTATTTTGATAATACTTGTTCCAAAGAGGGAACAGAGAATGAATTGCTGGTAATTGGGCATTTTAGGCAGCATCTGCATGCTGTCCAGGTGGCCCTGGCAGTGTGTGAGCCACTCCCCTTGAGAACTAATGCTCAGTGTGCTGTGCAAGGAGACAGAAATAATGACATGATGGACAGTTGTGAGCACTCTAACACATTGTGTGTATCTGAGCCTTTAGCAGAACAAAATGTGTTGTAGAAATCCGATGACATGTAAACTCTCCTTCATTGGCCCTAGAGAAAAATGGCTTTCTAACAAGTGAGAAGCTTGGGGCTGGGAGGTGGGAGCTAAGAGGGAGGAGTTCTTTCATTTATGTAAAACAACAAAACATCTTGCTTGTTTTACTGTGGATCAAATTATGACACAAATTTAGTAATTGATTTCAAATAAGATGGTTGATCAGTGAGCCAGATAAGGGAACCAGAGTTAGGATTCTGATTCCATAATTGTTTGCAAAATGCTCTTTAAGAACACAGCGGTGACCCAAACAGAGGCCCTACCCACAAGGAGCCTACACAGGAGGTAGAGAGAAAACACCGCCACAGACAAATACGCAATAGGTCATACAGTGATATCCAGTGATGTGTGAGCAGAGGGCTGACTGAATAAGCCATGGAATGTGTCTAGGAAGAGGTTCCAGCCCTGACTGGTGTGGCTCAGTTGGTTCCATGTCATCTGGCCAAGTCAAAGGTCGCTAGTTAAATTCCTGATCAGGGCACATGCCTGAGTTGTGGACTTGGCCCTTGGCCAAGGTACAGCCAGTTGATGTTTCTCTCTCACACTGATGCTTCTCTCCTTCTCTTTCTCCCTTCCTTCCTCTTGCTCTAAAAATTAATATTTTTTAATAAGGAGGAAGTTCCAGGACATGAAACAGGACCCACAAAGTCCTTGAGACTAGAATAAGCTGGATGTGTTCATGAAAATGGGAGAATGGCTAGAGTGGCAAGTGAACACAGAGCAGGAAAAAGCCATAAGAAGTTTGGAGAAATGGGTTCAGGCCAGGCTTTGTAAGCAATGGAGAGAGTTTGGATGTTCTAAGTATGAGAGGAAACAATTGTACAGTTTCAATAAGTGGAGTGTTATGATTTGATTTACGTTTAACAAAATAGGCTGCTGTGTGATGGGCATGGCAAGAATAAAAGGGGATGGCCGGTGGGGTGAGTGAAGAAGGAGGGTGGCTGGACTAGGGTGGTTGTACTGGAAACAGTGGGCAGCTAGAAGTACATTTAAAAGACCCTCTGGCTTGTGGCTAAGCAGCCAGGTGCATTGTCGTATCTTTTGCTGAGATAAGGAAGACAGGAGACGAGGGGCATAAGGCAGAAGGGAATAGAGTTCTGGTTTTGATGTGTTAAGTGTGAGGTTCCCATTATATGCCAAACTGGAGGGGAAGAGTAGGCAGTTGAGTCTCACTCAGGAGAGAAATTAGGGCTGGAACTGTGCCTATTGAAACTACCAAAAAGCCACGGAACTGGATGAGATCATCCAGGGAGTGAGGGAGGAGAAAGAAGTCCATAACTGAACCCTTGCGCATTTCCAAAATGTAGAGACTTGGAAGATGAGGAGGATGCAGAATATAAGGCTGCAGTGGATATTAGGGAGCCTGGGGAAGTTCCCAGTGAGGATGCTATCTGAGGAGCTAATGCAGAAATGTTTCCAGGAAGGAGGCACTTCCTCTTAAGTGGGGCTGAGCAAAGTAGGCCTCTTCTCAGGGTGAGAGGGATTCAGTGGCTCAGGGACACAGAGCCTGAGTGGCTGAGGATGACTTTGGTGAGAGGACAGCCTGGCACCAATAGCCTTCAGGGAAGGATGGCCAAGAGTGAGTGAGAAGGGAGTCCCTTAGCAGGGTCAGCCTGGTGCAGGCAGTCAGAGCCAAGCAAGGTGAGCAAAGCATCGAAGTCAGAGGCTGGCTCAGCGCAGGTGCGAAGACTGAGCAGGTTCAGGAGCCATCCACGAAGAGCGGGAGATGTGTGTGCCATGTTGCAGCCTGGGCAGCGTGAGGAGCACACCCACGCAGGGAGGGCAGCCCGGCTAGAGGACTGAAGTCCAAACAAGGTGAGAAGGTGTCCACACAGGGGGCTCCCATAGGAAGCTCATTAGTAGGTAGTCTTGGAATTGATCCCTGAGGAAGGGAAGGTAGAAGAGGATTAGATAGAGGGTAAAGCTGAGCTACAATATCATGTCAAGGGAATTTTTAGCCATCTACAGACCATTCTGAAGATCAAGTGATTAGTCAGAGCTGTCCCACGATGGGGAAAGAGAACTGGGCTTTTATGTATGGGAGTTCAATAGATGCAGGCCAGGCTGGGAAGGGCTGTGGCTTTTGGAAAAGCTGCATCTTGAACCAATGGTAATAATGCCTTAAAGGTCTCTGTCTGCTGGCGGCACTCCCAACAACTGTGAAACACCCTTTATAACATATCTCAGGTACATGGTCTCAACAATGTACCTCTGCCAAATACTGAGTAATTACCAAGGGAAATACAATGACTTCTGCAGTGAGGAAAGCTGGAAGACACCAGTTTAATCAAGTGATCCAAGTTGACATCACCAATAATGGAACAAATTGAAAATGTATCCCACCTGATCGAATGCAATAGGAAGAACAAAAATCATTTGTATGAGATTCTTGATTCTAATCATGAGAAAGCATCAGACAAACTCAAATTGGGGGGCATTTTATAAAATAATAACCCTGTAAATGTTAAAAGGTGTCAAAGGTGGGAAAGTCAAGGGAAGCCTAGAGAACTAGCCTAGGTAGTGACAGCTACACACAACACGTGTTTCTGGGCTACATTCTTTTGCTCTGAAAGTCAGTATTGGGTCAGATGGCAAGACATGAGTGGGTCTAAGTATGAGACGGTAGCCATGCTGCCGGAACTACTTGGGTTTGAATCCTGACCCCACTATTCCATAGCTGTCTAAGCTCAAGCTAACCTCTCTGGGACTCATTTTATTTGACAAAGAACAAACCCCCTATAGTCTCCTCTTCCAAGAAAAGAAGCTGCCGTACCCTCAATATAATAAAACCATGAAATATTTGAGTTGGAAAGAGATGTAGGGAGATTGACTGATCCAGCATCCTCACATCCCTCTGGACCTTTCTGTGAGGTCCAGAAAAGACACACACCCACTGGGTTCTTCTGGGTAGAGGCGGAGCTGGGATGAGATGAAACCCCACATATGGTATCTTTAAGTTAGGAGGAGCATGATGGAACCACAATTAATGACCCTTTAGGATGCTAAGACTTGTTTATACATAAGTAGAGCTTAGATACTGACTAAAACTTAGAACTTTGTTCTAAAAGTTGGTTATCTCTAAGAGCAAGGGCTCCTACTGTGGGCTGGGTGATGCTTGGGTCTCCTCTGAAACTAAGATTCTGTCAAGTTGGAGGGAGATATATATATGTAGATAGATATAGATATAGATATGGATAGATATAGATGGCAGAGTCCTGGGACGGAAGGCAGCTAGATCCCTGGATTTTCTCTCATTAACTCAGTTGCATTCATGGGCACTGTTCAGAAAATAATAGTTTTCTTCAAAATGACTTTTTCTCCTCTTAGCAGCTAGAAAGGGCTGTCTCTGCCCCTGAAAAGCATTGCCTTGATTGTATGCTGGTTGAAATAAACACAGTTAGATGGGGAAGAAAGGGAATGATTAGGGATAATGGCTGTTAAATTGGCTCCCAAATCCGGTTTAGGATGAGTATATCTCTTGGGAGAAGGATGTTCCTGGAAAGGAGTAATTTCTGGGTGAAAGAAGGGGCACAAGAAAGGAGGCAGAGCCTTACAAGTTGTTTACCAGACTGTGTGCTGTAATGGTGAGGAGGCCTGGGTTTACCTGGGTGGATGTTCCCAATGACAGGGTGCAGGTCAGATCTCTTTCTGAGTGGGGTGGTACAACTTCTCCCAGGACAGTAGGGCAGGAGCTTCAGCAGTATTTGCACTTGACAATTCATGGCTATAAACATTCACTGAGTATGTACTGTGTCCTGCATGTGTGGTGCTGGCAGGACTGCGGGGGGGGGGGGCAGGATGAAAGGATAGTGTACAATGTGAGAACCCCACACACCAGCAGTCCCCATCCTTTTTGGCACGAGGGACCAGCTTCATGGAAGACCATTTTTCCACGGGCAGGGATGGGAGGGGATGGTTTTGGGATGACTCAAGCACATTACATTCAAGCTCACCTCCTGCTGCGCAGTCCTGACCAGCACCAGTCAGCAGCTGCAAGGTTGGGGACCCCTGCCATACACCATCAGGAGCTATCTACCTGCCAAGTGGAGCGGTGGAGAGGGCGGAGACACACAGAGAGGACTGAAGACTGGGAAAGATGCTGAGATAGAGTTATTATAGCAGTATGGAGCTGGAAACATTCGCTCCAGAGTTGCCCATTGAGGCAACAAGTTTGAGTTCAGTGGAGCTCAACATGTGTTAAGCAAAGCACTCTGCTAAGAACCATGCTGTCTGGAAATCACAAGAAGGTTGGAGTCTAGTGAGAAAGACAGGTCCATAGGCAGTAATTGTGGGCTGAACAGAATGGGAGGTGAGTGATACCACCCCAGCCTGGGTGGGTTATGAAAGAGAAAAAGGCTCTCTAAACTAGTGATTTTGAGATGGTGCTTAAAGGATGAGTACGAAGGAGCTTGGAATGGGGAGAGAAAAAGATTATATTTAATTTTATTTAGTTAAATATAATAACAGTAAAACTCAGGAGGTGCAAAGAAGCTTTTGGGGTGCTTAGGGATAAGGCAGACACTTCCTTAAAAGTGGGGTGGGGCTGGCCACAGAGGATGCTGCATGTCATGTTAAGGGGCCCCTCAATAACTATATCCCAGTGAAATGCCCTTTCAAGAATGCATGAGTTAATTTCATTGCCTAAATTTGTGTTCTTCAAATGGATTTGTTGTCCCTAACTTTTTAATTATTAGGATCCAACTATATTAACAATTTGTAATTTACTTGTAAACCATAGCTTATAAATTTATTTCTTTGAAACCAAGGGCACGTTTGCCAGAAGCAGATTGACAACTATCATTGAGTGCTACTTCCTACTCAAGTGCAGAGGTACATTGCCCTTTATCAAAACCAAAGCGCAAATATGAAAATTGAAAGAATACTTAAGAAAAATCTGACATCCCTGTGCTGTCCCTGTAATTTACTTGCTGCCGCAGTGACCAGGTCCTTATTCCATGCAGTTACTCAAGCCATCCCCTGGGGCCAGCCTTCCACCTGCCTCTCCACCTTCATAACCAGTCACCAAACCTTGGCCACCTTTCCCCTAAGTTTTACTCAAGCCTGTCTCTCCAAGGACACTGCCTTTGGCCTTGTTTAAGCCACCATCATCTCTTGTCTACAGTAGTCTCCAGTTTTCCTTTCTCTGTGCTTGTTAATTCTCCACAAAGCAGTCAGAACCATAATTTTACAATGCGGATCCCATGATATCTTTCTTCTCCTTGCAGCCATTTAGTAGTCATAGGATGAACATTGGGATCTGAGTCAGCACATCAGGGCTTGCACCATATGGTTTGTACCTTCTCTGGTCCCATTTGCTCCTTACTTACTTCTAACTCAAACCATGTTAATCTTTCTACTTCCTAACTTAAGTCCTATTTGCTCCCTCTCACATCTCAGCTGAAACTTACTTCTTCAGAGAGGCCTTCCCTGACCCCACAACTAGGAGCACCTGACTATTGGCACTTTTCACCATTGCAATAATTGATAAATTGTGTGACTTCGTGTCTGGTGCTTGTTACTCATGTAGCCTGAGTGTCTGGAGGCAGGGCCACACCTGCTTTGTTTAATAATGTACCCAGATTGGCATTGTGCTCAGCACTAAAGCACAATGAGATGAATAAATATCTGTTTGACTATGTGGATATTCACATCCCGTTATGTGCTTATCTGCTTCTTAAGGACCCCTCACACACAAACCAAAAGATAAAACCTATGTTGGGAACATTTAAATACCAATTCAGAGCTATTAATAGGTATAATTAACTATCATTCTTTATTAGCATGGTTATAATTGGTAATTGAATATTTAAAAAATATTGTAGATGAGGTCAATTAAATAAGGGTAGCTAATAGAGGTACCTGGATAGGTGCATCCACTTTAGGAGGGCCCCGGGTTTGGCTAGAAATGCAATTTATTCTTTAACCAGTGATGTTCAGAATCTGGGACTCACCAGAAACTGGGATATCCAGATTCTCAGTGCTACACTTTAATTTACAGTGTGTAATGCAACTGTCAGGCATTGCTGGTGTCTGCTCAGGGGCACATTCCTCTGTTGTCCACTCCAGGTGGGAAGCTGGATTGTACTCCCAGGGCCTGGAGACATGCAGTTAGAGAGTTAAGGGAACATTTGGTCTAACTGTGCATCAAGCCAGGTTGGCTCTAAACGAACTGACACAAAGTAGTTGGAAATCAGCATTTTAAATGACTCATATTTCTTTTTTAATTGAATTTTATTGTTTTTGTATTATATCTATCCCCTTTTTAACCCCCTCTGTCCCCTTCCCCACTCACCCACTCCCCACCAAAGTCAATCCCAGTTGTTGTCCATGTCCATGGTTCTTCCATACTAGTTCCTTGACCAAACTGCTCCCCTTCTTTGCCTCCTCGTCACCCCACCCCCTCCCCCTTGCCCACTGAAGGTCTATTCATTGTATTCACATATCTGGTTCTGTTTTGCCTATTTGTTTTTTTCATTATTGTCCTGTAATGGGTGAAGTCATATGGTATTTGTCTTTCACTGACTGGTTTATTTCACTAAGCATAATACTTTCCAGTTCCATCCATGTTGTTGCAAAAGGTAGGAGTTCCTTCTTTCTTTCTGCTATGTAGTATTCCGTTGTGTAAATGTACCAAAGTTTTTTGTTTGTTTCTTTGTTTGTTTGGTATAATGTATGGTTGTCTTTCACCTGCCTCCAGCCACAGACCTGGCTGGAGACCTGGCTGGAGACCTGGCTTGCAACCTGCTTATGTGCCCTGGCTGGGGAATCGAACCAGCGAGCTTTGGGTTCGCAGGCCAGCACTTTATCCACTGTTCTACCAGCCAGGGCTGTACCAAAGATTTTTGATCCAATCATCTACACTCATGGACCCTTAGGCCGTTTCCAGCACTTGGCTATTGTAAATAGCACTGCTATGAACATAGGGGTACATAGTTCTTCTGAATTGGTGTTTCAGGGTTCTTCAGGTATAGTCCTACTATCTGGAATTGCTGGATCAAAACGCAATTCCATTTTCAGTTTTTTAAGGAAACTCCATACTGTTTCCCATAGTGGCTGCAGCAGCCTGCATTCCCACCAGCAGTGCACCAGGGTTCCCTTTTCCCCACATCCTCACCAACACTTGTTTGTTGATTTGTTGATGATGGCCATTGTGACAGGTCTGAGGTGGTATCTTATTATGATTTTAATTTGCATCTCTCTGATGGCTAGTGATATTGAGCATTCTTTCATATGCCTCTGGGCCCTTTGTATGTCTTCCTCAGAGAGTTGTCTGTTCAGGTCCTTTGCCCATTTTTAATTGGGCTGTTTGTCTCCCTGGTGTTGAGTCGCATTAGTTCTTTATATATTTTAGATATATAATTCGTCTGAGGTATCATTGGCAAATACATTTTCCCATACAGTTGGTTCCCCTTTGAATTTTGCTGGTGTTTTCTTTAGGTGATCAGAAACTTTTCAGTTTGATATAGTCCCATTTGTTTATTCGTTCTTTTATTTCCTTTGCCCTTGGTGAACTATCAGTAAATGTATTTCTATGTAGGATATCTAAAATTTTTTACTGCCTATATTTTTCTCCAGGACCTATGGTGGCACTGCTTATGTTTAAGTCCTTTATCCATCTTGAGTTTATTCTGGTGTATGGTGTAAGTTGGTGGTCTATTTTTATTTTTTTGCATGTTGCTGTCCAGTTCTCCCAATACCACTTGTTGAAGAGACTGTTTTTACTCCATTTTATGTTCCTTCCCCCTTTGTTGAATATCAATTGACCATAGAGTCCTGGGTTAATTTCTGGGCTCTCTATCCTATTCCACTGATCTATTTATCTGTTCTTGTGCCACTACCAGACTGTTTTGATGATAGTAGCCTTGTAGTATAGTTTGATGTCCAGTATTATGATTCCTCCTACCTTGTTCTTCTTTCTCATGATTGCTGTGGCTATTCATGGACGGTTTTTTGGCTCCATTTTGAAGAATTTTTTTTTTCTATCTCTGTGAAGTATGTCATTGGTATTTTAATTGGAATTGCATTGGATCTATAGATTGCTTTGGGTAGTATGGACATTTTAATGATGTTAATCCTTTCCATCTATGAACATGGTATATGCTTCCATTTATTTGTACCTTCCTTAATTTCTTTCTTCAATGTTCTGTAGTTTCTGAGTACAGATCTTTTGCCCCCTTGGTTAAATTTATTCACAAATACTTTATTTTTCTTGTTGCTATGGTAAATGGGATTTGTTTTCTAGCTTCTATCTCTGATGCTTCATTATTGGTATGCAAAAATGCTTTTGATATCGGAATATTGACTTTACATCCAGCTATTTTGCTAAATTTGTTTTTAGGTCGAGTAAGTTTTTGGTGGAGTCTATCGGGTTTTGTATGTGCACTATCATATCATCTGCAAATAATGACAGTTTTGCTTCCTCCTTTTCAATTTAGATACCTTTGATTCCTTTTTCTTCTCTGATAGCTATGGCTAGAACTTCCAAAACAATGTTGAACAGAAGTGGAGAAAGAGAACAGCCTTGTCTTGTGCCTGATCTTAGGGGGAAAGCTTTTAGTTTTTGCCCATTGAGTATGATGTTGGCTTCAGGTTTCTCATATATGGCTTCTATTGTGTTGAGGTATGCTCCCTTTATTTCCATTTTGCTGAGCATTTTTATCATAAATGGTTGCTGCACTTTATCAAATGCTTTTTCAGCATCTATTGATATGATCATATAATTTTTGTCTTTCATTTTGTTGATGTGGTGTATTACACTTATTGATTTGCCAATGTTGTACTATCCTTGCATCCCTGGGATGAAACCCACTTGATCATGGTGTTTGATCTTTTTAATGTGTTGCTGGATCCAGTTGGCCAATATTTTGTTGAGAATCTTAGCATCTCTGTTCATCAGGGATATTGGCCTATAGTTTTATTTCTTAGTTGTTTCTTCAGCTGGTTTGGGGATTAGAATAATATTGGCCTCATAGAAAGAGTTTGGGAGTCTTCCCTCTTCTTGGATTTTTTGGAATAGGTTGAGAATGGTAGGAGTTAGTTCTTCTCTAAATGTTTTGTAGAATTCACCTGTGTAGCCATCTGGTCCAGGGCTTTTGTGCTTCAGGAGATTTTTGATTACTTCTTCAGTTTCACTAGTTGTTATTGGTCTATTCAGGATTTCTGCTTCTTCTGGACTCAGTTTTGGTACATGATACATTTCGAGAAATGTGTCCGTTTCACCCAGGTTGTCATATTTCTTGTCATATAGTTGTTTGTAGTAATGTCTTATAATCCTTTGTATTTTTGAAGTATCAGTTGTGATTTCTTCTCCGTCATTTCTGATTCTGTTTATTTGGGTCCTCTCTCTCTTTTTCTTGATGAATCTGGCTTGTCAGTTTTATTTATTTTTTCATAGAACCAGCTCTTGGAGTTATTGATTCTCTGAATTGTAGATTTAGTCTCTAAGCTATTTAATTCTGTTCTGATCTTGATGATTTCCTTCCTTCTACTTGCTCTGGGCGTTGTTTGTTGTTGCCTCTCTAGTGCTTGCAGCTTTGTGATTAGGTTGTTTGTATAAGCTTCTTCTATCCTTTTTCGGAGGCCTGTATTGCTATGACTATCCCTCTGAGGACTGCCTTTGCTGTGTCCTGTAGGTTTTGGACTGTTGTGTATTCATTGTCATTTATTTCCAGAAACTTTTTGATTTCATCTTTGATCTCATTGTTTACCCATTCCTTACTTAAAAGCATGTTATTAAGTCTCCATGAGTTAGAGTGTTTTTGGTTTTTTCCCTTGAGATTGGTTTCTAGTTTCAAGCCATTGTGATCTGAGAAGATGCTTGGTATGATTTCTATTTTCCTGTATTTGTGGAGGCTTGTTTTGTGACCTACCATGTGGTTTATCTTAGAGAATGCTCCATGTGCATTTGAAAAAATGTGTATTTTGCTTATTTGGGGTGAAAGGTTCTATACATATCAGTTAGGTCTATTTCCTCTAGAGTGTTGTTCAGTGTCATAATATCCTTGGTGTTGTTTTGTTTGGAAGATCTGTCCATTGTTGATAATGGGATATTAAAATCCCCTACTATTAGTGTGTTGCTATCCTGAAATCCTCCAAGATTTTCCTTATATATTTTGGAGTTCCTATGTTGGGTGTGTATTTGTTTACCAGAGTTATATATTCTTGATGGATTGTTCCCTTAAGTATTATAAAATGTCCTTCTTTATCTCTTTTTATGGTCTTCATTGTAAAATCTATTTTGTCTGAAATCAGTATTATTACTCCAGCCTTTTTTTCATGTCCATGTGCTTGATATATATTTTTCCATCCCTTCACTCTCAATCTGTGTCCATCTTTTGTTCTGAGGTGGGTCTCTTGAAGACAGCATATATGTGGGTCATGTTGTCTTATCCATTCGGCTACCCTATGTCTTTTGATTGGTGCATTTAATTTGTTTACATTTAAGGTTATTATTGACTGATACTTATTTATTGCCATTTTTCCCCTTTGTACCTGTGTTCCTCTCAGTCTCTGTTTCTTCATTTTTTAAAAGCAGACCCTTTAGCATTTCTTGCAATGCTGGTTTGGTAGAAATGTATTATTTTAGTCTTCTAAGAGTCTGTCTGGGAAACTTCTTATTTCTTCTTCTGTTTTGAATGAGAGCCTTGCTGGGTAGAGTATTCTAGGTGCAGGCCTTTGTTTTTCATTATTTGAAGTTTTTTTTTTTTTTTTTGCCATTCCCTTCTGGTTTGTATTGTTTCTGTTGAATAATCATTTGATAGCCTTATTGGAGCTCCCTTGCATGTTATTTGTCATTTCTCTCTTGATGCTTTTAGGATTCTCTCTTTATCTTTGAAATTTGCCATTTTAATTATAATGTGTCTTGGAGTGGGTCTGTTTGTATTCATTCTCATTGGGACCCTCTGTGCTGCCTGGACTTGAGTAACATTTTCACTCACCATGTTGGGGAACTTTTCTTTCATTACTTTTTTGAACAGGTTTTCCATTTTCTTGTTTCTCTTCTCCTTCTGGTATCCCTATGATATGGATAGTATTGCATTTCATGTTGTCCTGCAGCTCTCTTAAAACTTCTTTATTCTTGTTCAGCCTTTTTTCATTCTGTTGCACTGTCTGGAAATATTTTTCTACATTGTCCTCCAGCTCACTGATCCAATCCTCTGCTTCCTCTAGCCTACTGTTGATTCCTTCTACTTTATTCTTCAATTCATAAATTGTATTCTTTATTTCCTCCTGGCTCTTACTGATAGTTCCTATGTCCTTTTTAATGCTGGTGCAGTTCTCAGTAAGTTCCTTGTAGTTCCCCTGGTGTTGTTTGTAGTTCCCCTGGAGTTGTTTATAGTTTTCTTTGAGCTGGCTGAGCTCATTGGGCTTCTCTATCATCATTAATTTGAATTCTATATCTGATAGTTTGCTTGCCTCTGTTTCATTTAGTGATCTTTCTGGGGATTCCCCCTTCCCTTTCAGTGATGGACTGTTTGTTTTTCTCCTCATTTTTAGATTTTGTTGTAATCCAATCAGATTGTGATCAGCTGCCAGACTAAGGAACTGCTAGGCTGGAAGGATTGATTTAGTTGTAATCTTATTTATCCTTGAACCACCACCAGGCATAGATGCAGCTTGGGGTGACAGACTGATTCAGTGGTAGATCAGTAAGTCAGCTACCAAACTCAGGCCCTGCTGGGTTAGACAGAGAGGTTCAATTGTAATCCAGTGGATCAGCCACCAGCTCAGGTGCAGCCTGGTGGGACGCATTCAAATGTAAATCAATGAATCTGTGATCAGCCGCCAAGCTCAAGCGCCACTGGGCTAGGCAGCAAGACCCAATTGTAATCCAATGAATCTGTGTTCGGCCATCAGGCTCTGGAGCTGCTGGGCTAGACAGCAAGGTTCAATTGTAATCCAATGAATCTGTAACCAGCCACCAGGCCCCGAGTCCAGTGGGCAGGACAAACCAACTCAGTTGTGAACCAATGAGTCCACAATCAGCCACCAGGCTCAGGTACCACTGTGTGGGGTTGACTGTCTGACCCAGCTGTAAGTCAGAGAGTTTGTAATCAGCCACCAGGCCCAGGCTCTGCCAAGCGAGAAGGACTGACTCAGTTGCAAAGCAGTGAATCTAGGATCAGCCTGACCAGTCTTGCACACCACTGTGCAGGGCTGACTGACCCAGCTGTAAGTCAGAGAGTTTGTAATCAGCCACCAGGCCCAGGCACTACTGGGCCAGAAATACCTCTTCAGGTGTTAACTATTATATCTACGTTCAGATAGGGCAGAGCAGGGTAGGGCAGGAGAGGTTTATTTAGATGTAAATCAGAAAATTGTGATCAGGCACCAGGCTCTGGCACCGCTGGATGGGGCAGATTGCTTCTAATGGGCGGAGCTATGAGAACCCTTGGTGCAGCGCAGTCCCCATCCAGGTGTAGGTGATGAGTCAGCACCGGGATCCCCACAGCTGCCTCCCCACTTCTCTCCTCCCAGCCATTGCCACAAACTCTCCCCATGTGCCTCCAGTCCACTCTTCCCTCCCTCCACTGGAGCCCAGGGTAGGTGGGTGCCAATGTATTTTCGCTGTGTTCACCCTACTAGTTCTGTCTCCAGCGCTTTCTCAGGCCATCAAACTCCAAGACTTTCTGCCCTTCTCAGCTGGATGCTGCTCTACTCTCCGCCCATGTTGCTATAGCTGGGACACCCAGCCGGGGGACCAGATCCCACACTTCTCAGGTGGAGCCCCCAGCTCTGTCCCTTCAGCTGTCGCCTCTGGTGGGGGCCCAGCCAGCCCTCTCATATTCCCATCATTCCTACCAGTCATGTTGTGATGAAACATCCTCTTCTGTCCGTGGTTATAGGACCTCTTTTTCAGGTAGTGTTCCGTTGGTAATTCCAGCTGACTTTTTCTCCAAAACAGTAATTCCGGATGCAACCTGGGAGGAGATTGGTGCAGCTCCACTTACTCCTCCGCCATCTTGCCGGAACTAATAATTCATATTTCTTATGTATATTTAACATTAGGTAGTCTTTTGGTCTCTTTGTATTACTGAAGTAATTTTATTCACTTCCTAAATCACTTGCTTTTTCATCTATTAAATTGTTTTTCATGCAGTCCCTGAGTCCTCACTGAGGTGGCTCAGGCTTTTCCCACAGCTTCAGTTCTAATGGCAGAAGTTTAACTAAATGGAAGCAGTGTAATCCAAATCATGTTGAAACTCAGTCAAAGTCTCTCAGATGTGAAGTAAATAGATTTTTTAAGTGGTTAAGGCAGAGCTAATTAAGTCAGCTGTCACTAACTGAAAATGAATCCACATTTTAAAGCAAAAGAACTTTAACAGGAGATAATTTGCTTTTTATTTTTATTATTATTTTCACTTATTTCTTTTCTTTTTTTTTTTTTTTTAAAGATTTTATTTCATTATTTTCAGAAAGAGGGGAAGGGAGAGAAGCAGAGAGGGAGAGAGACATCAATGTATGGTTGCTTTTCACCTGCCTCCAGCCACAGACCTGACTGGAGACCTGGTTTGCAACCTGGTTATGTGCCCTGGCTGGGGAATCGAACTTGCGACCTTTGGGTTCGCAGGCCGGCGCCTTATCCACTGTGCTACCAGCCAGGGCCTATTTTTACTTATTTCTTATTGTATTTTTTCCATTACCATTTATCCTCTTTATATCCCCTACCCCAGCAATCACCACACTGTTCTCCACGCCCATGAGTCCTTTTCCTTTTTTCGCCATCCTTCCATACCCTAGTCCCATCCCCAACCAGAGCTGTCAGCCTTCTCTTTATTTATGAGTCTGTCTCTGTTTTGCTTGTTAATTCAGTTCATTAGATTCTACATATGAATGAAATTATATGGTATTTGTCTTTCTCTGACTGGCTTATTTCACTTAAAAGTTTAAAAATTGTGAAATTACCTCAAGGAAGTATAAAAGCAAACCATTTGCAAACTAGTGGATAAGGAGCATTTTTTCTTTAAGCAATTTGCTTGATAATAACCAATTTTATTAAGTCTAGAGACAAAAAATGAAATAAAATAAAATTTCTGAAAACAATGCTAGATAAGCACGCCACACTTAACTGTTTAAAGCTAAATTAAGAAAAATTGTAATCTGAAAATTTATCATAAATTCCAAAGCATTCATGAAAGACTACAAGACAGCTTTTTTGTATATAAAAATCATCCCCAAGCTTCAACTCATTTTCAAAAGGGGATTAATAAAAATTTGAATATGCATAAAAGTTATAAAACTATACTGCCCCTGGTACACAATATATGGGAAACTTTGTGACTAGAAATGTTTATTTTTGATCTTGCATGCTGAGGCTCATCATCCCCTTCATATTAGAGACTCATGGGATTGCACTCGCCTGATTTTTTTGTTCCTATTGAAATTTTACCATACGTAATTTTAAGGAAATGTAGGCTTATCTTTTTCTAAAAAAAGAATATTTCAAGTTCCTTTCAATGCTGCCTTTAAGTGTTTGCAAAAGGTAAAAATACAGTTCATTTACTACTTCAATTACTTTTTATTTTATTTTATCTTTGAACATTTGTTCATTTAACATTCTTTTTTTGTGGTTCTTTTTTCTTTTTCTTAAATTTTCATTCTATTACAGTTGCCCCAATTTCCCCCCCTTTGCCCTCTTCCACCCATCCCACCCCCTCCTCCCACAGTCAATCCCCACACTGTTGTCCATATCCCTGGGTCATTCATACATGTTCCTTGGTCAACTTCTTTTCCCAGATGTGCCTCTGAACTTAAAAAAGATAAAGCGTATTGCCAGATTCAGTTATATGAAGTGTTTAAAATCTTTACAGTCAATGTTTAGATATTCATTTTTTAAGCCTTTTTCTTCATTTTAGTGGACAATTATCTGACCTTCTGGCTTTGTTATGTGGCTGTTTGTTAAACTTCATTAATATATTCATATGTACATTTCTCTGAACTAATACCATCCTATTTGGGGCTTACTTTACAATATTGTCGCCAAAGACTTTGAAGGCTGCCATACTTTGCAGAATTATAGGCATTAATTTATCTTAAATGTCAGAGAAAGTGAAGCCAAGGTGGTTCTGTAGAACTAGAACTCCCATCCCTTCAGACCATGGGATGGTTTTATCTATCTGCTTGCCACAAGGCAGTATGTAGAAGAAATAGAGAAATGGATTAAAGCATTCTTTTAAATAAGCCTAGTTCATCTAAATCATTTTCCCAAGAATCCTTCTAAAATCTGTGAAAGCTGATACATCATAAATCAAATATTCAGTTAAAGTTTCATGTAGTAGTAGAGTCAAGTCTTGGCAGGATTTTTAACAAGTGTGTCTGCACTATCTGATTTCGTTGTGGCCACCTGATTCACTGAGTATCAACTCCTCGGAGACTAAAAAATGGACTGCTTTTTCTGTTAGGCTACCTGAGCAAATGCAAAATGGATGTTAAAGGCTTTGATCCTCTCTACATTTCAAGACTTTTACTAAGGGTTTCCACTCTCTCTGTCAAGTGCCCCTCAAGACAACATATTTTCTCATTTTCTCAGTATCCCCTCACTCACATCTCTACTGCTCCAGCCACCTGTGTCCCAGCTTCCCTAAACACCAAGGAAAATGTCTTGAGGGCAAATCACTAGGTCTTAAGCCTGAAAGAATATGGAGTTGCCACCGCTTCCCAAGAAAATCATAGATACTAAAGTCCTTAAGGATGCAAAGACCTTGCTTTATTTGGTTGGTCAGTAGGTGTTGACTAGGGGAGAGTGGTGAAAAGAAGCCAGAGAAGGCAGTTGGCCTGGTGATCAGCTATCTTGAGCGTAGATCCAGCTGGGGACTTTATTGCCAAGAGTAGAGTCCCAGGAGCACAATGAGGCAGTATGCCCATAACTGGCTACCAATGCTGTGACCATTTTCATGGCAGAGTGGGGGACAAGGAACTGCTCTGACTTGAGACTGCCTCATTATCTCCCAATGTGTCTGATTTCATGTGGTTGGAATGAAGGTAGTGAGAGAATAAACTGGGCTTGATGGTCTGTATAGCTTGTTTTAAAAAATGAACTAATTAAGGTTGAAAAAAAGGAAAATGTACTGAGGGGACATTCTGGAGATAAAGGATGAGCAGAATGTAGTTAACAATGGGACTGTTACATTACTGATGGCAGTAATGAAGTCCTCTATATCTAGTGATTAAACATTTCCACCTGGACTGCTTGCTACTTTCTGATTGGGCTGGGGACTTTAGGACCCTAGCAGTTGCTTATGTCATATGGCATTCCTTCTGCCAAAAAAGTCATTGTTTCTGTCTTCCTCCTCTGACCAGGTGTTGGACTGGATAGAAAACCACGGTGAGGCCTTTCTCAGCAAACACACAGGGGTTGGGAAGTCCCTGCACCGAGCCCGAGCCCTGCAGAAGAGGCACGATGACTTTGAAGAGGTGGCTCAGGTGAGGTGCTCTGTGTGGCTGTGCATGTATGTGCATCTGGGTGAGAGAGACCAGGGCTGTTGCTTGGTGTCTGGTGGGGCATGTCAGGTGGAAAGCTCATGGCATCTGGGCTGCCCTTTTGCCTAATGCAAGGAGACCTTTGTCCACTCTTGTATCATTAGGTGAGTGATAAATAGACCCTTATTTTATGGTCTTCAAAGAAAATAATTCTGCTTGTATGATCTGTAAATACCTCATCTACAGGGTGGTGATGGCAGGAGGTAATGACATCAGATTCATCAACAGCCCAAAGCCACCCCTATGGTTTCCACTGCAGTCAATTGGGAGTTAAAAATAATGACGTCTCTGCTCACAAAGCTGTGGAACTTCCAGAATCTAGAGGATGAGATGGTACATGGTCACCAAGCCATCTACCAACAAGGCTGACTGTTCCCAAGTGGCACTAAATATTATGCCACCTTTGCTTCAATGGCACAATACTTAGTCTGTAATTGGCACATTGTTATGCTTTTAGCTGAGAAGCTCACCTGTGCCAAAAAGGGCACTGTTTTCTAATTTACATGAAGAGCCCGTGCCTTAAACATTTGCCTTAATGGTGGAGTGGCATAAGAGGGTTTCTGTTCTGAACCTCCACTCCCACAACTTTATTTCCTTGGGAGTGTTCCAAATGGATCCTCAAAATCTTCACCTTCAAGATGAAATACTGCTGTCCAGTTATGTCATTAGGTGTGATCAGTTGTAGGGGGAAAATAAGACTCTCACAAATAAGGAAGGGAAGGGAATCACAGAGGGTGGGGTGCTGCTCCAGTAGTGAGGATAGCAAAGCTGGGCTTCCGCATCACAACTTTAACTCAGACTGGCTCTGATCCCACATGTGGGTACCCAATGTGGGCGTCATTCTTGGCACTGTGCAAAGCCCATCCCTCACCGAGGGAGGCCGCCAGCCCCAGGTAAAGATGAGCTGTAGGTGCAAAGGGAGACGGACTGCCGAAAACCAAAGGAAATTACCCTCGCACAGGAAAGTAATGGGGGCCTACCGCACTGCTAAGGGTGCTGCTGGTGTATGCTGAGAAGTGAGAGGCCTGGCAGCGGTCGGAAAGATCGGGTCAGCAGTGACTTTAACCTGGTGAATGCAGGCAGATTGGACCCAACCTATAGAATAAAGCCTCACATGGAATCTTTGTGTCCTGTTGGTAAGAATGGAAAGTGGTGTAACCACTGTGCAAAACAGTGTGGGTGCGGTGGTTCCTCAAAAAACTAAACATAGAATCACCAGTCCCACTTCTGGGTATATACCCAATAGAATTAAAAGGTAAGATGTGAAAAGGTATCTGTTCACCTATGTTCATAGCAGCATTATTCACAATAGCCAAAAGGTAGAAGCAAACCTAGTATCCACTGAGGGATGAATGGATAAACTAAATGTGGTATAGATGTACTCGTATATTCAATGGAATATTACTCAGCCTTAAAAAAAGGATCCTACCACATAGATGAACCTTGAAGACAGTGTGTTATGTGAAATGACTAGGCCACAAAAGGACAAATATTGTACAAGTCCACTCAGGTGAAATAGTCAATTTCATTGAAACAGGATGCCCCTCTGGACTGTTAGGGGATGTAAGATGGGAGAAGACTAGGGGAAGCGGGGGTGGGAAGCTATTATTTAATGAGTGCAGACTTTCAGTTTTGTGAGATAAAAAGTTCTGGAGATGGACGGTGGTGATGGTTGCACAACAGTAGGAATCTACTTAATGCCACTGAACTTAACAAGTTTTGTGTTATGTATATTTTACCACAAGCACGACCACCAGCATCACCACAGAAAGGACCTTCTGCAGAATGAGCTAGACTGCACCAACATAGTATAGACGCAGGCCCACTGTGCCTTTGGTGGAAAACTGCAGCACAGACCCCAAGTGTCTGGGTGCCTCTCCAGCCTGTTAGAGTCCAGAGGATGGGAGAGGGCCATTTGGACTTCCTGTCTGCAGGGAATGGGGGTTGTTATTGGGGTGATGTGTTGGCGTACGGCCATCTCATTGCTCTGATGCTCTTGCCTTTTGGCCGTCCCATGGCTCAGCCCCTCCTCACTTAGGGAGGACATCCCTAGAGCCACCCACAGCCCCTGACCCAGCTGTCTTCCTGCTGCTGCCTTATAGGTACTGCTGGCCCTGGTTACAGGCTCATCAAGGGGCTGTCATTTTGTGTGTTTTCACAACCAAGCAGGCCTGGCAGCTGCCTCAACTTGAACTCCTATCTCCCCATTGCTCCTCTACTGTCTCACGCATGCCCGATAAGCCTTTCACATGGAACAATGCCTTTTATTTAGTACCACACCCATATTGACTGATATTGACACTAAAGAAAGAATGAACACATTTTTTAAAGGTTGTGTTTTCTTTATGTATTTTATATCCTACCAATCCCATGTGATTGGTATTAGTCTTATTTCATAAGAGAGAACACTAAGGCTCAGGAATTTATTTAGTATGCTCCTGTCATCTAGCTTCATGGTGGCTCCGCTGGGATTCACACCCAGGTCTGTCCAACTTGAGTCATGTTCTTACCTAACTCTATGCTGTCCCTCCTTTTTGAGGTACAAGAACTGGGCATAAAACCCATTCCTGAGTACCAGTTTGCTCATGGCAAGTGCAGGACAAAGAGCAAGAATGGGAGTAGGGTGTTGGTGTGGCCATCTGTCTGATCAACATTACAAGGACTAATGACTTGATATGATCCACTTCTCTTTGCCTCTGCTTTCTGGTAGATTGTTATCTTTGTGAGAAAGAAGAGAGAGTTCTATCTTCCAAAAGGCCCTGCTTTTAGGGGAACCATTTCCTCTGGGAAGAGGAACAACAGACGTGAAACACCTAACACAAAGGGAACAGCTAAGCAAGGGGCCACGAGGCCACCACATCATGCTGGAAACAGGCCTGGCGATGGGTGGGTTGTGAAATCTAGAACTCAGTCTTGTTTTGCTCCCTTACCCCAACTCTGGGGCGGGGAGGAGGCAGTGGCGCCCCTCAGCACCCTGGAACTCGCTTGGTGGTCCACGGAGGTGAGCCAGCTCTGGCCCTGGCAAAGGCAAGTGGCTGTGTGTAGCTGCCTGCCCCAATGTTCCTTGGTTCTGTGCAACATGATCATCATGCCCAGGTGGTGAGAAAGGGGGGACCCTGGCAGGAAAGGGCACTCTCTCCCTGGCTTCTGTTCTCAATTAGGTGAGGGCCACTGAAAGCAGAGTAGATTTAATCAGGAAGTGGATCATTTTCAAGTGAGTCAGAGATCAGTGACACTAAGTGAAAGTGTACAGACTCCTTCCTTGTTGTTTGGGGGTGCTGGTTATGAGATATGGTCAGGAAGGATATTTTATGGTATAAAGTAGGAGACCTTGGCACACTTGTCTTCCGTACTATAGATGGTCATGATTTAATGAAGGAACCACTTTCAATTTTATGATTTCATGATTATTTGACCTGAGAGTGATATGAGAAGGGAATTCTGAGCTCCCATTCTCTATATTCAGGTTTTTAAAAAATTACTGAATCAAAGTGGAAAGAGAGCTGTTCGCTTATGTTTTAGCTGCCAGAAACTTTTCCTCTGCAGGGCCAGTCCTTCCGCAGAGAGGGCTGCACAGGGAGTAGGCCAAGGGCCGTGTGAAGCCCTGGGCAGAGCGTCTCCACTCTTGACACAGTGAGAGCTTCTGTGATCCTCACCAAAGACATTATGGAAGTTATCAAAATAAGTATAAATGATAGCTGTGAAGAAATAATGTAACAATCTGTTTATTTCTCATTAAACTTTAAATTTTGTGTTTATTAGCTCCTGAACGCATTTTAAAGGGACTCATCAACTATCCTTTGAAGGAAATGAATGAAGTATTTGTGAGTCCTCGGTTATCCTGCAGATGGCAATCTTTGAATAGCCTACAGTGAAGCTAAGGGGACGGCAGAAAGGAGCCAGTGCTGATAGGGTGACTGAGGAAGGCCCTGCCTGACAGGCAGGTGCTGAGGGACCAGGGCCAGGGGATGTACCAGGGGTCTGTCCCTACAGGTGCCAGCCACTGAGATTGTCTGTACTCAAATAGAAGGCCTGGCACTGGCAGGAACCCCTCCTGGTTCTAGTAGGTACTTGATTCAAGTTGCCTATAAACTCATCAAATGATGTGGGCCATTGAGTAAATAATATTTTAAAAGATACTCACTATATTTTTATATTTATATATTTTGACATGTTAGGTATTATCAGGAGTATAAACAAGTATAAGGTTAAGATGTGGCCTGTAACAACTTAGCTGTCAGGGGACAGGTATATCCACATCTGCTCAGGAGGCAGAATGGGATACAATACTGGTCCTTTATCCTAAAATATTTGCAGTTACTTAGTAGGAGAGTACTCAAGTGCCCGTGGTTTTGCATTGCAGCTGTGCATTCTCTGTTGGCCTCATTTATAACCTCATTACCTGAAATGACAGACTTTCTGTAAGCTACCTTAGTCAAAAATTATCAAGCATTTACATTCCAATATTATATAATCTAATATCTCAAAACATCAAATCATATTTAAGCAGCTTAGCATCTTAAGTAGCATTAGTGTAAAATCTTTGAAAAAGCAGACCGTTTAAAGAAAGATGTTTACAAAATATACAAGCATAGTCACAAATAAGTACTTCATGCAATAACAACCTTTGGTTAGCTATTTCTCTGTCTGACCTTTCCTTTTTTCCTCCAACTTGAATAGACTACACTTAAAATTTTTTTCATTCTGTCTTGGGTCAAAGTAGGCAAAAATGAAAGAGAAACATTAGGCAATCTAATGACTACACCTGCCTAGGGGTTGGTGTAGTGACCTTTGGAATAAGTGACATCTTTCTTTTCATGCCTGAGACCATTTATAGCAGGGACAAATGCAAGCAGAAAGAAAAGAGCCTAAATAGATGCTTTTTCACACTCCAGCTTCTTAGAGAGGATGAAAGGTTCTTAAGCAAGATAAAAAAAAAGAAAAGAAAAGAAATAGTGAGAGAGAAAGCCAGGAAAATACAGAGAAATTAATGTCATGAAGTGGGCAAGTGGAAGTATGTGAAAGAGCGGAAAAATGAAGGACAATCTTAGCCTTTGGATCTTGCACAGCACTCTTCCTGTCAGGGTGGATTCAGGACATTCCCTCCAGGGACACTAGGGAGAAGTTGCTGGTGTGAGCTGCTGAAGGGCTCTTGTGACATGAAGAAGAAAGATATTTCATGTCATGGATATCTCCAAACCAAAGGTTGTAAAGGTCACTTTGTATATACTTAATGTGGAAAATGGAGATGAGGTAGAAGCTAATATCCAAGATATTACAAAGAGCCTGCCAAGAACCTTTTATCAAGACCATGAATTTCCCCCCCACTTTTGCTACTTCCTGTGTAAAACAAATGGCTCTCTCAGAAGAATTTGGGACTGCATTCCTAATGACTTAAAAGTTCTGGGTAGGGAACTAAAAGATATGAAGGTGTTATTTTTATCTCTTGTTTCATAGATGGCAATGATGAAGAGAAGCTTCCATAAACAAGTGGCTGCTTGTGTAGATGCTGTTTTAAAAAGTTTTTGACCCTGGCTGGGATGACCTAATGGATTGAGTGCTGGCCTGCAAACCAAAGGGTTGCCAGTTCGATTCCCAGCCAGGGCACATTCCTGGGTTGCGGGTCAGGTCCCCAATTGGGGTGTGCAAGAGGCAACCACACATTGATGGTTTTCTCCCTCTCTCAGTTCTTTCCTCTCTCTCTAAAAATAAGTAATCTTTAAAAATATTTCTTCATTGGAATTTGGCACAGTAATGAATCAGCACTTTAAACCAGTTTAGACAAGTTTGGATCTGCACATTAAAAAAAAAAAAAGTTTTCTGGACTATATCCCACAGAACCAGAATAATGGACTTTTGGCAAGGGACAGAGTTCATCTGGTAAAGATCAGGGAGGATGGTAGAAAACCTTCCTCTATCTCGAAGGATTTATGGAAATTTGAAGGGAAATTAGGGAAATTATCCCAGTAAAACCAAAACCAGCTGTGTGATGCCCCACACAGGTGACTTTGAAAGAAGCACTGTGTGAAGTAAATTCCCTTAGATCATCACCTTAGGTTTAAAAAAGTACCAAGAATATAGATTGCAAATAATATTTATAGACTCTCTTATCTATATAGCAACAAAAGGCATGTGTAACAAGTAAGGTACTTTTAACACAAGAAGATAGATACTCCTGAGACTTCAGGGTATTGAGCTTATGAATAGAGAATGGCAATAGAAGAGTATGTTTTGTTTAAAGGGCTCTTTCTAGTAAGAGGGATGAGGGTATATCTGAAAGGCTCACCTCTCTGTGAGATCTACAAACCTGAGCATAGTAAGCAATATGGAGAAATAACAGATTAAAGGAGAACAAAAAGGAAGCCAGGGTGGTTACTGGAGAGGACCACAGTCCTCCATCAGATGGAGAGCATGGAAGATGCTGTCATGGGATTTCAGTTCTGACTCAAGGAAATCTATGGTGGGGATGAGAATCCTCAAATTTCCTGGCATCTCCTGTAAATTTTGTGACAATTTAAATAAACCATCAGTAAGTTGATGAGAGCTAGGGGTTCTACATGGTAGAGAGCTTTCTACATTGTAGGAAAGCTTGAAAGAGTATAGGTTGTCTAAACTCTCAGTATCCTTGGCCTTTAGATGAAAGGTTGAGACTTCACTCTTAGAAGAGCAAAAAGCAATATTAAAGTCTTCTGAGTGATGAAATAAATTAAAATATGACCTCTAAACCAGAGGGATAAGAATTTCTTTATTCACTGGCTATTTAGAAAAAATGAGGATATTGACAAACTATGTTGTGATTATTAGGTTGCCAGGATAGTGAAGTTGAAGTAACTGGATATGTTCAGTTTTGTTTTTGTTTTTGTTTTAAATTTTATTGTTGCTGTATTACATTCATCCCCTTTTTGCTCCCCTCTGGATATGTTCAGTTTTGAGTAAATACCTTTTTTTTAACGGAAGGCAGCGGAGTGGGTTTGATAGTTGAAGGCTTCCTATAGAAGAGATAAGGGTGGAAGGGATAGTGAAATCAATTTAAGCTTATTTTAGGTACCACTCCAACCCACAGTTGGTTTTTTATGTCCAAAACTAGAATGAAATATCTTGTGATGTGGTGCGCTTCTTATCACAGGAGGTTTCCAACAGAGGCAACTCTTTTTCCTTAAAATATAAACATCAGTATATCTTTTCCATCTTAAAAACAAACAAGTAAATAAAAAGAAACCCAGACTAACTTTCTGGGGCTCCACCTAATTATTTCTCCTTTCCGTCATAGCCCAAATACCTGAAAGAAGAGTCTGTATTTGCACTCTGCTTCCTCACCTCTTAGATGCCCTTGACCCTGCTGCTGGGCTTCTGTTTCCCCTGGCTCCCTGAGGTTACTGTCCCAGAGTCTCCACTTGAATGTTTTTGTTGCTAAACCCAAAGGACACATTTCAGGTAGGAATTGGTCTTTCTGAAGCAGTTGACTCTGTTGACCACTTTGTTTTGTTTTTTTTTTTTCACGTTCTCTTCTAAAAAGACTTCCATGATATGCACTCATGATTTCCTTATGTCCTTCTGCCGCCCCTTCTTAGACTCTTCTCCCTTTACCCCAGGATTTGTTCCTCAGCTCTTCTCTTTTCACTTTGCATTCCCTGCCTGATTTTATATTCTTTCCCAGGCTTAGGTGCTACGCTGCTCTGATAGCTCCAAAATCCATGCTTCACCTTTGACTTTGCCCCAAGCTTGCTGTTCATAAATTCTTTGGCTTTCTGGATACCTGCACTTAGATTTCACAGGAGATTCTCAAATCCAGTGTGTCCAAAATTTATTATCTTCCACCCCTTCCCAATGTGCTCTTCCTCTTGTATTCCCTGTGCTGGTGAAGGACACCAACCACCCACCAAGTTGCTCGAGCCAGAAACTTGGAAGCCATTCTTAAGTACCCTCTTGCTTGCACCTTTGGTGAGTTCATCACAAAGTCGTACAGATTCTGCCTCATTAATATGTTCTTTTCCTTCCATCTCCATTATTACAGCTTTAGATCAAAGTTTGATTTACTTCTTGCTTGGATTATCATAATAACCTTCTCTTTTCCCTGACTCCAGTCATGTCATCTTAAATTCACCACATACTGCCCCAAGAGTGGTTTTCCTAAATAGCGCTTCTCATCATACTATTCCGTTGCTCATGAAGCCCATAGATGGCTTCCCATCTGGATAAAGTTCAAACTCTTGACACTGTATACCATTTATGGTCTGGCAGTTGCCTTCTCTGGTTTTACCTTTTACTTCTCCTGTGTTCCCTCTACCCCCTACCCCCATAGTGCTATTGTCTAGGGTTCACCTGAGCATGCATGCTCTCTAGTGTCAATGCTGTCTCCTCTTTCATCCTTCCCACCTGTTCAACTCGGACCACTTCTGACCAACTTCTGTTCATCTTTACACATTCATCTCAAGTATCACCTCTTCCTGGAAGCCTTCAGTGGCTTGCATGGTTTTACTAAAGGCCACTTTTGTAGGTTACATCCCTGTTGTGGTAGTAATTATCACACAGGGTCACCAATTTTATGCTAGCTCCATTGCCCAGCTGGTATGTTACCTTCCTTAGAGAAGGCACTTATTTTCATCAGTCTTTGTATCCCAGAACCTAGCATGATGAGTCTAACGTGTAATTGACATTTGAAAAAAAAAGAATGAGTGGTATAGTGGAGATTTCTTTGTTGGGAGTATATCAGGCCAGATAGATAATTTCCAGCTCTAAAAATGATAAATGAGAGCGAGAGCGGGAAGATGGCGACAGAGTAGAGAGCAGTGCTGATGGTATTCTCGAGTACCAAAGCAGCTAGAGGACAAGATAGGGAGCGTGAGACATCTTCAGGGCCCTAGGAATTGGAACGGGCAGCATCTGGACACAGGGGAGCACAGCCCAGAGGCAGAGGAGGCCAGCAGGACAGTAGGTGAGGCGTTCCTGACCGACCGGCTGGCGGGCCGAGGTTGGCTCTGGGCAGTGGCAGCTCTGCCCAGGGGGGCGAGTTTGACTGGGGCCAGCTCCGGACTCCCTGGCGACTGTAAGTCTCAACAGTGAAGTGCAGGCAGTGAGGGCAAACACTGTAGGGAACGCGGAATTGAACTCTTGCAGGGGAGGGACTGTGTGAGAGACTCACTCCGGCAACAGGGAGAGGAGGCTCCACGTGGGGCTAGAGGAGGAGGAGAAGAGTCCTGCGGGAAGCCAGAGCAGGGGAGCGGGAAGTGCACCGGCCAGGGCAGCGAGAGGGCCGAAAAAGGT
>PVIW01013295.1:0-28010 GCA_004026585.1 Noctilio leporinus
TTCCCATACAGTTGGTTCCCTTTGAATTTTGCTAATATTTTCTTTAGCTGAACAGAAACTTTTCAATTTCATATAGTCCCATTTGTTGATTCGTTCTTTGATTTCCTTTGTCCTTGGTGAAGTGTCAGTAAACATATTTTTGCGTAGGATATCCGAAAGTTTACTGCCTATATTTTTCTCCAGGACCTTTATGGTGGCATGGCTTATGTTTAAATCTTTTATCCATCTTGAGTTTATTTGATAAAATCTTTTAAAACAAGTAAGTTTTAAGTACGTGTCATGATTCATTAATATTATGACATCAAGCATATAGTAGAGGCTCAAACAATGCATTCAGAATATGTAAATAAATGTATATTTATATATAAATATATGTACATATGTGACACACACATATATTGCCAACCATACTGTGAACTCCTGAAGGGCAAGAAAAGGGCTTGCCTGCTAAAACAACATCTAGAATATAACAGATAATAAAAAGACTAATGAAGAAAGAAAAGTGAGCAAGCCTCACTTAAAAGAAAATTATCCATTAAACTTATTTAGACACAGTCTTATAAACGATGCTTCCTTTGACTTTATAATTAATTTTTATATGAAGTGCAGTGACTATTTTGTACAAACCATACAATTTTTTTTATCAATAATATACTGTGGCTGTTATATTACCTTTGGATGTTTTTCAATTTAGTGCTCATCTTTACTATCATTACAGAGACAAGGAAGTTACATAATATTACATAGGCTAGTCTCTAGATGCTGTAGGTGTGTATTTACATAGTTTCAGTAGCACCATCCAACTGTCTGGCTTCTCCATGACCTTCAGTACTGGAGCTACCCCGAGTCTATAATGGTCCATAGCAGAGATCATGGCTGATTTTCCTGGGGACCACTGCATAATCTTTTAGGGATCTTATATTGTAGCCATTTCCATTTACAGTGTCCGTTTGCACTGCAAAATCCTTGGGAAGCTCTGATGATCTACAATGAATGTATACAATAAATATAACCCGACAAAAAAATAAGGGTGGTTGTCTTATATTAATATTTGTAAAATAAAAATACAGGCATTCTACTTCCCTGCTTACAATCCTTTTAGAATATTTAAGGTATTTATACTTAACTGAGAGCTCAGCACAAAGTCAACCACTTCAGCCCTGATTATCCTTCCAATTTCCTCTCTTTTGGGTTCCAGCCCCTGGCTTCCATGTGTCATCTCCCTAGAGTAGGACAAGTTACAATCCCTCACATTTTTCTCCATCATTGCTTATCCTGTCCTATCTATGATGCCTTTCTTCCACCTGGCCAAACTCTAAGTCACCCTTCAGGACTCTGTTCATGCCCACTGAAAATCTTCCTGGTGCCTGACATTTATATTCAGTGGACATTTTGCCATTTGAAGTACTTGTGACCCTGGAGTGTTTTTCCAATACCAACAACCAAGTCTCTGATCCTTCAGACTCCAGCTGCATATCCTACAATGAAATCTGGTTGACACTAACTACTTGGATTCAGCATCAGATCCCACAAGTTAAAAGCCTGTCCCACAGACTGCCCTACTTCAGACATCAATTGCAGTCCCTGGCACATGCTGTGCTCTCCCCATGGAACATTGCCTGCATGAAAAAGAAAGTATTCCTTCTCTTGTTTTGATTTTTGGCCCAAGGCAAACAAATCCAGGCTAGACCCTCTCTTGGTTCAGGGATTTTGTTCAGGAGTCTCAACACATCCAGCATTTGCAGTTCAAGTTGAATAGCAAGTACATACTCACTTAGTCTGACAAACCAAGTATTAGAGGTGGAAGGAGAGCTGAGAACTGAATTTCCAAATTCTGACACCCTCCCCCCATCAGCTTCTGCAGAACCATCCTGCTAGATTACTAATGGGGAGGATTTCAGGAGGGGCAAAGGGAGATTTAAAGTTGCGAATACATGAAACAATTTATTCTTGTGTTATTACTTATTCATTATTGTATTATTTTCCATATGAACAACTGTCAACCTCCACTTGCCACCATCCCCTATATAACTCATAGAATATATACTCATGCAGTTCTTAGAATGAGATAAGAAGACCCCTGTTGGGGGATCCCTGAAAGCATTTTGGGGGGCCATCATGGTCAAAACTATTTTCATTGTAGTACTAAAATATTGCTTGCTTTTTACTGCATTGATCTTTGCACTGAATATACAGAAGCAATGGCTGACAAAACTACTATACTAGTGCCTTAGAACAAAATCACATTAGTGACAGCTATTGCATAAGCAGTCATTAACTTATTCACCGCCATGTACTGGCAATTAAAAAAAGCCAGATTCACTTAGAAAGTCCTTGACTGTGTAGTAAAAAATAAAATAAAATATTAAACTCAATCCAGGAGTACCTGGTTTTGTAATATTCTCTATGACTAAATGGGAAGCACACGTGAAGTACTCTTGCTATATTCCAAAACACGACAGTTTTGCAAGAAAATGCCCTTTGTGTGTCAGGAGCTCAGCTGAGCTGGTCAATAGTGAACTGAGCTGACCTGTCCAAGAGTGGCCCATGGAAGCAACAAGCCAAAAATGAAAGTTAAGCACTCACTTCAATGATATAAGCAAGAGGCTAAAACAGGAGAAAATGCCAACTCACTGTTTCCTTTCCCCTGTGGAAGGTCAGCTGCAACAGCACAGATCTCAGTGTGGGGCGGGAGGGGTGACTCAACTGTTGAAGGAACACGAAGAAAAGGCAGTCGTATGGATTCTGAGGGCAGGAGTGAAGGCTGAGGTCGGAATTGGAGTGGAAAAGTGCAGACACTGAGTCTAGGTGGGGAAAAATGTCTCAGGGATTTCCCTTCTTCCCTGTAAGTAGAGGCATCAGCAGACACCCTGCCAAGACCTCAAATGAAAAGATCTAAGAGCAAAGGCAGCTGAGGTGGATAGGCTGGGAAAGGAAATGCTACATAAAGAGAATGACAGACAGACAGGAGGGGCCGGAGGTCTTGACTGCAACACTGTCAGTGATTGCAGTGCACTAGCTGTACTCCAGGTGTGCTGTGAGGAGGACCGCTGTCCCCTGTGAGGCCCGTGGGTAAAGACTATAATGGCCTATGGTCAATCCTTAAAAAATCACACAGAGGTTTTTAGCCAGGACCCTGACTCATTAAGGAAATTACAGGGGAAAGTGACTGAGTTGCAAGCTGAACTAGGTTCTAATGAACCACCATTTTTATTAGAAAGACCACCTGACAAACTGTGGCTATTGAAACTTAGGTACTAGGCAGACATATTCTTGAAAGTGAACAAAGTGAGCCTGTCACTTCAAGGAACACAACTGATAGTATTTGTTGCCAATGATAGAATGCAACCTGCCAAGCAAAGATTAGAATTTTGGAAAACTTGTTTTCACCACTGTGAGCTTGACTACTTCATTATAATTGCAGACTTGCTGGAATGAGTTCAGTGGTGATGTTTATGATTACAATTGTTATGGCTTGAATTGTGTCCTTCAGAAAAAGACATGTTGAAGTCCCAACCTCACATTGTAGCCTTATTTGGAAATGGGGCCTTTATGGAAATAATCAAGTTAAAATGAGGTCATTAGGGTAGGCTTTAATCCAATACTTAAAAACAGCAGAAGTTGGGATACAGACACGCACACAGTGAAGACAATGTGAAAAGACACAGAGGGGATGTGAAGATGTAGGGCTGGAGTTGAATGCACCTACTAGGCAAGGAACACCAAAGACTGCTGGCAAACCACCAGAGGTAGAAAAAGCCAAGGAAGGAGACCCCAAAAGGTTTCAAGAGGGAGTATGGCCCTACTGATACCCTGATTTCTGACTTCAAGCCTCCAGACCTGTGGGATGATAAACTGCTGCTTGTTTTAGGTCACCCACATTGCTGGGGCCCTAAGAAATGAATAACCAATTTTTCCATATTGTAAGATAAAATGTGTCAATATTTGGAAGTTCTGTATACTGAAGTGAAGTAGTATTTTCCCAATATCTATGTGTGAAGTTACAAAGTCAAACATGGGCAGAATATTCTTCATGATTTTAATGGGTTTTAATACAGCAGAGCACAAAATGTTCATTGATATAGTTTGGCATTAACATATACCAATAGTAACCAAAGTTTAAACAATGACCAATGGGTAACATTTGGTATCATACCAAAGAAGAATATTCAATGATCTAAAATGTCTATTAAAATATTTCTCAGCCCTGGCTGATGGCACAGTGGATAGGGTGCTGGCCTGCAAACCCAAAGGTCGCTGGTTTGATTTCCCAGCCAGGGCACATAACCAGGTTGCAAGCCAGGTCTCCAGCCACATCCATAGCTGGAGGCAGGTTGAAAGGCAGCCATACATTGATGTCTCTCTTCCTCTCTGCCTCTCTCCCTACCTCTCTCTCTCAAAATAATAAATAAAATCTTAAAAAATATATTTCTCTTTTTATGAACTATATTTTTAAATGAGGCCATATTTCCCTCATACAATTAAAACGAAACAATGTATTGCAGCAAATTGAATGTAAAAGCAAATATAAGATTATCTTATTTTAAGCCAGATATTATCAAGTTTTGTTAAAGTGTAAAATAACATCTCCTCACTATTTTGAAATATATATATTTTAAATAAAAATATAACTGTTAATGTCTAATAAGTTTGTTATTCTTTGACTAATTAATATTTATATCTTCCTCAGTTTTCATTTCCAATACAGCAAATATTGAAAGATTAAATATGAAGAGAAACTTTTGAGGGGATCATCGGTAATTTTTAAGAGTGTAAAGAGGTACTGGAGATCAAAAGTTTGAAAACCATTTCTCTAGCAAATGTTCATTTTTATGACTCACTAAAGTTTTAGATCCCTCAACTCTTAATTTCCCACCCTGCGAACTGAGTTAGGCCAGTTATGAAACCAGGGATTCCCTTCCTTCCTCTTTCTTAGGTCCAGATGTATTTTCTGATTCTTCTGTATGGGGGATCCCCCATCTAGAGGAGTCCGCCAATCTCAGATTGAACAAACTGACCCAGACTGGAAGTACCTGGGGAGAGAAGGGGTGGCCCCTCTCTCTAGGGGAGAATGTGCCCCATCTCCTTTCTCAACGCAGCTCTTATTAAGGTGAGTACAAGCAGAAAGCAGGGTGCAGGTGTTTGCCATAAAACAATCAGTGTTTAGGGAGGGTAAGCTAGATGGGTAGACTTGCTGGTGCCAGAGCACTGATAAAACATAGTTCAGGAATTCCTTCTGTGCCTTAATGCAAGCATCCATTAATTAAGATCAGAGCATAACACAAAGCAGGGCAGACTTCAACGCACATATTGCATTCTTGCGTCTGACCTCCCATGGGAACCTCTTTGGGGGGTCATCAGATCGTGTCTGCCATCCACTTCTTGTTTTTGGTCAAGTCTTATGGTCCTGTTTTCTAGGCCTGGCTTGTGAGGATGCTACAGTTTCCGATACCACACAAAGTGGTCCTCTACACATCTGTTCAATACACTGGAATGAACATTTGGGCCCATTTACTGCATGTGCCACATGGGAAATGGGTCTTAAGGGTGAAAATCAAACATGCTCTACCCCAGAAATCCTGTACCCAGTACAGAGTGGACACCCAGGGAGTTTCAAAGCTCTTCATGGCAGGAGGGGGTGCGAAGGATCCTGGGAGCAACAATAGTAGATCCGATGCAGATTCCTGGAGCACCCCCAGGCAATTCCAAAGGTTTGAATTAAACTATTTTCAACAAGCTGCCCAAATGATTCTGAAGCAGATAGTCTCTGGGCAATGTACGAAAAACAGTGCCTACAAGCAGCAGCAGTATGCTTCTAACCATAACCACATAGGAGAGAAAGGTGCTGGTGAGCTCAGTGCTGAAGGCTTGGTAATTATTGAGACAAACTCTTCCATGGACATCCTGAAAGACTACTTTGCCTTATGATGTTCCCTAGATCAAGGAAACATGTGCTGGTTGCCAGCAGGACATGGTGCCTGACCTGGGGTTAAATCTAACTTAAGGAAAAGATGGAGTTTTCAGTCTGGGACCCCAACTAGGTGAGTGGGGCCTTGAAACAGACTTACCTAGGAAATGAAACTGATGCAAAATGAATATCAATTACCTAGTTCCAGCGGTCATGTTCATCTTTACCTTTTTTAAATCCTCACAAAAGGATATTTATTGATTTCATAGACAGAAAGAAACATCAATGTGGGAGAGAAACATCAATTAGTTGCCTCCCACACGTTCCCTCACTGGGGATTGAACCCTCTCAACCCAGGTAGGTGACCTGATGGGGCAATCAAACCTGCAACATTTTTCATGTATAGGACAATGCTCCAATCAACTGACCCACCTGGCCAGGGCAATGGTCACTTTTTTTTAATAAATAACTTACTGTCACACTTACACTAAGTGCCCATGACAGTAATATCCAAGTGCCATTTAGACTCCTGAGGAATGCACAATTTGTTTAAGTGTTTCTCTTCACAAAGAGACAGAATAACAATACAATTGTGAGTAGAACCTATGTTAGAAAGTCACTAACCCTATATTGTATTCCCACATAATTTATGTGAATGATTTTTTAAAAGGGTTGAGCATATCCATATTACATGTAATCAACCTAAATGTTGTAAGTCACCTTAGCACAAATAGGTGAATTATCCTTTTGCTTTTTTGTGTTAGGTTATTGTCCTAGACTTTCAGAATCTGGCAGAAAATGTTGTCTGCTGCTCGAATTTACTCCCCACTCTCAGCCTTCACTATACTCTTATTTATCAGACTTATCTTTCTAAAATAAAAGTCTATTTGAGATCTCTTTATATTGTGCCATGCTATACCACACCTCTGTCTTTTATTGAGCACTTTCTATGTATTAAGGTCAGATGATTTTCACCTATTGTCACTTTTCCTCCTTTTCCACAGACCCATAGTGTTTGTCCTCCTCTTCCCATCTGACACAAAAAGAGAAGGAAACTGAAGGAAATGAAGCACAATCATCTAGGTAATGAACCTCTTATCTGTATGGGCTAGGTCCCTGGCCAACTTAGAAAGTGCAGGCCCCCAAGCCTTTGCTCTAGCCTGAGGACACTTAGATGAATTGATAGCATCAGGTTTCTAAATCAGAAAGACTAAGGTCTGTTGCCCTGGCTGGTAACCCATGAAACCCACAGATGGCCCTGCCTACTTCCCACAGTAATACAATGGGATTCTACTGGAACACAAACTATGTAGAAGAACTAGTGAATCTGGCTTCACTAACATCCCATCAAACTGCTGAGTAGAGTCAGAATGTCAAAGATAGCTTTGTGTCAAGCCATTAAGTCACAAAGCACACAGTAAATAAATAAATAAATAAATAAGAAAAACGAAGACTTTTTGGTTTCTGCCACATATACTAACAAGTAGCAAAAAAAGAAAGATGCTCCTCATAATATCAGGCATAATAGTTCAGGAATTGTTCCCCTTTGTATGTGTAAATATTTCTTCAGAGTCTAGGGATTGCTGCTCACACAGGAATGTACCTGAAAATCTTACTGTTTTAAGTCTTTTAGATCCAGATTCCAAATTCTTTTCAATAATCCAATGTGCTGTGTTTTTTGGGAACAAACTGAAGCATTAAGCTTGAGGAATTTAAATTATTAGAACAAACACTGTTTTTCAATGTATTTTCTAGTGCTGAACTGGATTTTAAAAAATAAACTTAAAAATTTGGTGTTTTTCTATTCTACTTGTTTCTTTCCTTTAAAAAAAAAAAAAAAGAATAAACAAGAGCAAACAGAATTTGCATATCTTTATAAGTGGACTCCTAGAGTAAGTGGAAATTGTCAGGATCTGGGGCAGCTAACATGGAGAGAGCACATATCTTCGGACTTTTGATTGTATCTGCACTTTAGTTAAAACTGTAACAGTCAATATTTCTATAGCCAGCCTGGCCAAAAAGTGATAATGGAGCCTGTCCAGAAAATCCTTGGGAATGAGTTGGTCTGGCAACTCACCCAATGATCCTTGGTGAGGTGGTAGTAAAACAAACACTACATAATCTTACTTAGCTCCTTCTTGTCAAGGGGCGTTTTGTTCATGAACTAATTTTCCTTTGAAGTGTGTATCTGTGTAACTGCCCATAGCAGCCAGGATAAAAACCCCAACCTGATGTCAAGTTGAAGACGACTTTTCTCTAAGTTTCTTCCCTTGCTGCTCCCTGTTTTTCCTGTTCCCCATTTTCCTTCCCCCAATAAACTCATAGCTTGATTCCACAGCAGTGTGGGTGTGATTTCTCCAAGCAAGGCTGCCCTGACAGAAATCTCTCTGAAGCTGTCTCATGTTAACATTCTTCAAGTCAGAGCACTCAGCAGTAGCAAGTCTTCTTTCGATCTAATACCTAATCGATAAGAAATAAAACTTCTAGCACTAACAAATTGCCACTTCAGCAAAATTTTTTTAAAAAGATCTATTGTGCTTGGCCTGTATTTCCTCATTAGTAAAGTAAATGCAAGAAAGTCTGATTTATCTGGATGCTTTTCCCCACTGAACAAAAAGTAATTTGGTGAACCTAGAGTTTTATTTTTCATTGTATCATATTTTTAAATTAAAACTGGCCAGTGAAAACTCTTTATTCCCAAATCACTGTATGTATTAAATTTCAAGGAATCTTAAAGCAACTAGAAAGAATTTCATTTTTAGCAGCCTGCAAGGCATTAAAATCAATAAATGGGCTGATGATGCAGTCAATATGCTAGAGGCCTTTGGTAGGAAAAAGGAAGACTTAGTGTTAACAACCATTACTTCTCTCAGTTAAAGAAATTTCCAAGCCTGTATTTTACTTAGTAAACTATGTAATCAGGACCATTGAACAGAAGTTGTGTTTTCATTACAGTTAATGTTAATTAGCCTGTGTATTTTAAGGGAGATTATTATTATTAATTTAGAGATTTAGATGCTGTTCTCGGCACAATTTCTGTATATAATTTATAACCAAGAATACATGCACTGGCAGGTGAAGTCCTCCAGAAAGGCTTTTAATTCACTATATTATTCAGTAATTAATGCAGGGTAAGTTTATCCATACTCTTGCCAGAGGCCAGAGTCCCCTCTAATCACCCCATCAGCTACTATATTGCTTTGCCATAAGTATGGCAAGCAAGTACAGAGGCATTTAAAAATATTTTGACAATTCTTTTATGTGTTAAAGATATTTAGTTATGTTAGTGATTACAAATCAAAACATAATAGGCTTAAAGGGAGGTATGAAGCATTGCAAAGCTGGTGGGTGCTACTTAAAGGAGCTCAACTTGAATCCTGGCATAAAGGAGTTTACAGTATTGTGGAGGTGATAAAGGTTCCTACTCAAATGTTCAGATGTCAAACTGATTCCTAGATGAATGTGTATGTCCTTTGGGGTGGGAACGACCTAATCCATAGCTTAGGTTGGAAACTCATAATCGTAAGAACTTGGGCAATTCATTGTCTCTAAATGTCTCAAATTCCTTGTCTATAACAGGAAAAAACTATCTAGCATGCAACATTGTTTTGACAATTAAATAGGATGATGTATGTTAAAAATCTAGTGTGGTGACTCACCTTTAATAGGTGTCAGAAAGGAAACCTACTTCTTCCTTTTTCACACTAGGTTCACCTCATTGCAAAGTTCAAACAGGTTCTGTTGTACAACACATGTTCAAGTCAGCTTTTCAGTCCTCAAAGGACTTCCATGGACATGGATGAGGACAAAAATTCAAGCCCATGACAAAGGCACAGGAGCAAAAATACCTCTTGCAAAAGTCTAGAGAAGCCTTCTCAGAACACATCCTTGGGATTCAAAGGAGAAAATGGAAATTAAAGGGTTCTGGATGTAGTGTGTTAAAAACATACCTCAAAACAACCCTAGCCTGAGCGAACTAGAATTGTAATTTTTAAAAAAGATTTTATTTTTAGAAAGAAGGGGAGGGATGGGGAAAGAGAGGAAGAGAAACATCAATTGGTTGCCTCTTGCATGGGCTCCAACCACTGACCTGGCCCACAACCCAGGCATACGCTCTGACTGGGAATCAAACAACATTCAATCAACTGAGCCATGCCAGGCAGGGCTGTAAATTATTTTTTAATTGAAAGAAGCCACCATATCTCAAATGCCACTCAGTATGATAGAAGACAATATGCATAGGTTAATTTTCATTCCCCAGATATAATGAATCTCTCATGCAGGGAGATTTCTCCCAATAGATTTTTTGCAGGTCATAAACTTCAGATAACTGGCTTGTAGACTGACTAGGATTCTAGAGAGGCTGAAATCTAGGTTTTCCCTGTACAGACTCCTTCCCTCAAGACTCACTGTATCTTTACTTTGCCAACATAAAGTAATGTGACTGGCAGAACATATCTGCCTGAGACTATTTCATTAGGCACTGGCAATGTGTTCTTCATTTGTAAATGTCATGAGTGAGAATCAGTGATGTAATAATTGTGTGTGACTTGGACACTAACAGTGAGGCACATCAGAGCCCAGAAGAAACTGTCCCCATTCCAGTGACCTTCAGCCCAGAAGTGGCAGCTGAAGTGTTCTGACTTTTCAGGGTGACAACTCGGCTGGACGTAATTTGTGGAATGGGACTAGACCAGGAAATGAGATTTCAGTCTTGAATAACACGTGGCTTTGGAATCTTAAAGTAATGAACTATGTTGGTATATTTCTGAATCTTTCTCTCCATCTTCTCATACAAAATATTCACCCAACAGCATGCCTAAGAAATCCACAGAGGTGTGATGCATGGAAAGCAGCCTCTGGAAGGTAGGAGCAGGACTTCCCAAGAGGCTGCTGATCACCTTTCCAAAGAAGGATTGACACACCTTTGGGTGACCAGATGCTTAACAAAGGTTTAAAGAATGAAATATTAAGCAGTGTTTGGTATATATTTAAATAAACTGCATGTGGTTTCATGAAGAGGGACTCCCACTAAATATTGTCACTTGCCTTATTTCCTAGCCTTTCCCACAAAACTTAAATAAGTTGCCTGGCAGTGGGTGTGAGATTGGAATTGGGTATTCAAAGCCCATTTCCTTTCTCCCACTTCCATTTGGAAGTCAGTTGCCCTTAAGAAGCATAGAATGGAGTCTTCCCCTGCACCATAAATTCTACAGAGGCAGCATTGTCAGTGACAGAGGGGTAAGTCATGTTAGGAAGCATGTTTTTACTTTATCAGCAATTAATACACTAGACTTTTATTTCCCATTTTGTTGAATACTCAGGTAGAAAAGAGATAGGTGGGCCCCTCAAGCCCCATGTGTTAGCCCCATTAGATAAATAGTTCCTTCAAATAATCCAAGTAAAAAAGTAACGTGTTCCATAAGAAAAATCGATAGGTAAAGAGTTGTGATGGCTGACAGAGAAATAAGTTCTCTTGTTTGCTTGGTGGACAGAAAATTTCATTGACAAAGTAAAACATGAGATCGTCCTGGAAGAGATGAAGAATTTGGCATATGACAAATTGAAAAAACACATAAGCAGTCGAATCTACAAGTCTGTACTCCATCTGTTACCAGCCTATTCTCAACTGGTGTTAATTGAACAGTCTTATCTGTTCTTCTCAGCATATATCAGAAGAAGAAACTACTTCAATTACTTCAAGAAAAGTTCTATTTAGTTTCCGCAGGTCTGAGCCTCTAGTGTGCCCTCCTTAATGTCACCTCCCGGATGTAAGCATGCAACTTATTTGTGGGGTCTCCCAGGCACAAGAAATACTCATATCTGTGCCTAAAGAATATACTTACTCAATCTGGGTAGACAGTCACTTCAAATAAAGGTGATGTCTATATTTCCCTTTATATGCTAGAGACGCTTAACTATTACAGTGTAATTAATGACATGCATCTCTCCCAGGGGAATCCACTGGGATGGTAAAATGTGACTTTGTTAAAAGTCTTAAGTACTGTAAAATCTTGATGTCTCTCTCTCTATAACAAGGAATGACACACAATGTTAGCAACTTTCTTGTGAGAAACCTCTGTCTAGAAATGATGCTTCCTTGTTTTTTTAATGTTTTTTATTAAAGAATAGAAAATAATATAATTTAGTATCTGAGAAGGCTCAATAAATTCCATCTTTTAGGTTTTTGTTTTCCCAAATTCTGAACCAACTATGCAAGAAGAAAAATGAGAAGGCAACCAGACAAATAAAATTATTTCTTGGTGACTTATGCCTATGGGCAGATGTTGAAGAGACGTAAGACACATTTGCAACTCCACATACTAAATGTGAACTTTGGACCGAAGCTGGTGCAGCCCTGGAAAATAGAAGCTTCCTCATAGCAGGACTTCTTTAGTAAAACTCATGGAGGGTAGACCAGAAATAAGGCCTGGAAAATGGGATTGTGCCTGACATTCTTTCTAGTTCCTCAAACTAAGGTAGATCCCAGTGAGTAAGACATTTATGGCCAGATCAGATGATCAACACCGTGACTGATTTCTAAGTGAAGCCACTTTGTCATGGCTGCCTAAATCCCTCCGAATCCAAGGTCTTTTTCCTTACCTCAATCATCTCCCTTCCTTTCGCCAAACTTTCTTTCTTTCTTTCCTTTCTTTCTTTCTTTCCTGAAGAGCTTAGCTATTTTCTTAAAGAAAACTAATGTACCATACTCAAACGCACTGAGGCTAGTAAAAGCTTTTCTAGTGTTTACCATGTGCCAGACACTTTTCCAAGAGATGATCTTTCCAGGAAAATACCTTCAGACCTTTTCTATGATTTTATTTTCTGACTTAATAGATATGTCTGATTTTCATATCACTACAGAACAAATTGTGATTTCTATTTTAAAATTTACATCACTGTTTGCATGTAGGTTTAAGTCACAATATTTCTTAAAAATTTCTAGCCCATAGGAAGGAAGATTTTGGAAGGCCTAGAGAAGTTTGTGGTACTGAGATTCTTCTGTGTACCCTCCCATTCTGTGCTTTTGCTCATGAACCTGTAATATTTTGATAGGTATAAATTTTAATAGCATAGTTAGAAAACAGCTTAATATCATTTGCACAGTCTCTTTTATTGGTTCTTTTCTATCTAAAAACAGGCTACAATAAAGCAGGAAAATGTCTGTGTGCAGTCAGGAATAAATTTCTTTGCTACTCAGAGTAACAAATGTAAAAAAGGTTACATTTTTACATAAATCTTTTGACTTGATCCTGTAAACTTTTTATTCCAATTGCCAGTATTATTCAAAAAGTTACATTTACTTTCTCAACTTTCATATTTTTAAGATTAGCCAGGTTTTTATCTCTTCTTTTTAAATGAATCTTTCCAAATATAATCATAAATAGCTTTGAGGAGTTGGTTTAGTTTTAAACTATTTATTAGAAACTAATTACAAACTCAGTTATTAGATTTTTTTTTTTTTGAAAAGTGCTATAGCTAAATACCCTAATTGGAGTGTTAGGAGGTTCTGAATTGTGTACTATAAGAACGGATAAACTTAATTGCCTCTTAAAAGCTCCCATAGGCAGTACATATATTTTATGGAAAATAAATAAACCATAGACATGATACTTTACCATCTCTCAGCTTAGGGAAATGTGAGCATGAAGAGCCTTTTCCCTCTATTATATGAGAGTTTTTAACAAAAATATCCCCTTAATAAAAAACAGTTAACTTATTTTTTATTAGGTTGCACTCAATTCAGTAGTTCAGGTTTTCCCCACAAACTGACAATCCCATTTAGGCCTTTCTTGACAAATGCAGAAATAATAGTACCCTGTGACTAAATGAAACCAGCCATCAGAAATGGCTATGCCTTCTTAGTCATAAATATAGAATTCAATACTTACCTCCCTGCTTGGGGTCAAAAAGGAAATACAAATTCCAGATGCACATAAACTTCAGATAAATGAGGACAGATAAAGATGCAAGTTGCTTTGACAGTTTGTGAAAAATGTGTTCCTCCCCAATCTGTAAACAAATAGAAATTTATTACTAGAGAGCTTGAAAAGACAAATTACCTAGAATTTATGGGAAAGTAACTTCATTATCTAACAGTTTTTAGCTTACCCTCTGGCCCTAAGAAATTGGAACAATGATTATAGGCTCCAGTGAGAAATAGTTCCATCTTCTGATTCTCTTATGTATGTGGAGAAAATGGGATTCTCTTTGCACTTATCTTTGCTAAGCACAGGTTTTTAGAGATGATTGTGCCACATGTTATCGTTATTTCTAAAGGTTATTCCCTATGACCATATTATTATTAAGTTCTCAAGTAAAAAATTAAAAAGAAAAGCAGTTATCAACTGAAAAGCACGTATGGTCCAAAACATTGCCCTTGGATTTTGTTTTGTTTAAAATTTGAATCATATATATTTTTCTCACAGACATAATATCACAAACAGCCACCTGGTTCCCAAGAAGATTGAGTGCCTCTGATGGCCAAAAGACTAAGAGGAGTCTTTCAGGTTCAGCCAGCTGGACAACTGACGCTGGCTGACAACCTGGGCAACTTGGTCAAGGCTAAAGGCCGCTTCTCCAGGGCAGGCATCAAGGCCATTTGTACATAAGCTGTGCTAAGGCCTTGGGAGAACCGTAAGTGAAAGTAACAAATGAAGACTTCAAAAAATTTGGGAGAAAATGTTTTGGTAAAAAACAAGAAACCACTTCTAGGGGCTTTATTTATCTCTAGCAAACCACAGTTGTCTTCAAAGAACTGGCTGGGAATGTCCGAACCCCTCGGAGGGATGAGGTTCCCACGTTGCCCAGAGGAAACTATGTTCTATTTCACCTTCACTAGTGGAATAGCTTGTGTAACTTTCTGAGCATCAGTCAAGTGCTGTACTTACTTCCCAACAAAGAACACTCTTTCACACGTGCGTGGCCCTGGCTGGTGTGGCTCAGTGGATTGAATGCCAGCCTGTGAACCAAAGGGTCACCTGTTTGATTCCCAGTCAGAGCACACACCTGGGTTGTGGGCCAGGTCCCCAGTTAGGAGCATGTAAGAGGCAACCACATGTTGATGTTTCTCTCCTTCTCTTTCTCCCTCCCTTCCCCTCTCTCTAAAAATAAAATTTTTTAAATATTTTTCAAAAAGAAAGACTAAAACCACAAATGCTTACTTTATAATGTAGCCAGCTAATAAATATATAGACTTATCAATAAGTTCCTTATCTTATATTACATTCTTTTGTGTGTGTCTGTGTAATCTACCAGCATAGCTTAGGACTTTTTAAAAATAAATAACTATAAGAAATGCTCACATTAGTACAAGAAGAAATATGTATTGTGGGTGCTAAATCCAGCATTGTTGGTTGATTCCAAAATCTTGTAAACTACACATTGTCTATTGATGGGTGAATGGAAGTAGATAAATATCACATATATTTTTATTTACACTTAGTTACAAAGTAGAATATTTGTACAATGACTATTGTACAAACTTTAAATTACCACTGTGGATAAAACAAGATATCTTGTTGCCAGGAGAAAAGCTGTTTGCATAATAATGCATATTACATCATAATATATAAAAACAATTTAGATAACATTTGAAACCACCTTAAATGCTATATATTGTTGGTCAATATCTCTACACATAGAAGTATATATGCACAATGATGAGAATGGAGACTCACTTGAGGATAGGAGTTATCTCTAGAAAGTAAGGGTGGCAAATACATTTTGGATTGAAAGAGATAGGGTTTCAAATACATCTGGAATATTCTCTTTTTTTAAATCTCAATGAGGCAAAATTATTTGCTTAATAATTCTAAAATGTTAGTTATTTTTATTGTGCTGATAGTTGCACAGATTGTACAGAAACAATGGTGAGTAAAACTGCAGGCACCTTGCCATGATTCAAGTCAGTGCCACCAAACTGTACTGGTAGTCAGATCTGTATCCACAGTAAAGGTTTACTTAAAAAATGCTATTTAAAAAGAAAAAATAGCCCTGGCTGATGGCATAGTGGATAAGGCGCCAGCCTGCAAACCCAAAGATCGTTGGTTCAATTCCCCAGCCAGGACACATACCCAGGTTGCAGGCTAGGTGTCCAGATAGGTCCGTAGCTGGAGGCAGGTGAAAGGCAACCATACGTTGATGTTTCTCTCCCTTTCTTCCTCCCTGCCCTTCTCTCTAAAAATAATAAATTCTTTATTTTATTTTATTTTATTTTTATTTTTAGAGAGAGGGGAAGGGAGAGAGGAGGAGAGGGAGAGAAGCACTAATGTGTGGTTGCCTCTCACAAGCCCCTAACTGGGGACCTGGCCTGCAGGCCAGGCATGTGCCCTGACTGGGAACCGAACCAGCGACTTTTGGTTCTCAGGCTGGTGCCCAGTCCACTGAGCCACACCACCAGGGCAATAATTTTTTTTTTTTTTTTAAGATTTTATTTAATTATTTTCAGAAAGAGGGGAAGGGAGAGAGGCAGAGAGGGAGAGAGACATCAATGTATGGTTGCTTTTCACCTACCTCCAGCCACAGACCTGACTGGAGAGCTGGTTTGCAACCTTATTATGTGCCCTGGCTGGGGAATCGAACCTGCGACCTTTGGGTTCCCAGGCCGGTGCCTTATCCACTGTGCTACCAGCCAGGGTTAAATTCTTTTTAAAAAAAAGGAAAAAATAATTCTACTACATCTCGAATCTTGAAAACATGTACTTTTCACGTTCTGTATGACACAGTGGTAAGTCCACATAAAGCACTTCCTTTGCATCCCAGGGTATGACAGTTGTCTTGAGAAAAATAAAGGAATTCACCAAAGAACATATATGCATAAATCATACGCACATATGACAATACTGTGGAGACAACAGTGTGGTGATGGCCAGATGGAAGGGAGCTAGGGGCTGGATGGAGGCAGGTAGATGAGGGGAAAATGGGGACATCTGTAATAGCATCAACAATAAAAATGAAAGAAAAGAAAAAGAAAAAAAAAAAAAACACTTGTAGGATTGAGTTGCAAGTTGAACCAACTGAATTTTTTTATGGAGCACCATTTTCTCTTGTAAGGAACATTAGCAGACACTATAGTTATTCAGGTTACAGTGTTTAGCACAGTTTTTAAAATATAAATAGAGGTGAATCCCTCATTTTTAGGAAAGCAATGGATTTTGTTACCAATGATAAAACTTTCCTTTCAAAAGAAAATTCAAATTTTGAAAACATAGCTGTGACCATGAGCTTTTCAACTTTAAAATACTTTAACAAATTTTTGATAACATAGGTGGTGATATTAACAAATGTGATTTTTAAGGTATAGTGTAACAAAATGCATCAACATTTAGATCTGCAGCACTGCAATGACCAGTGCATGATGTTATAAATTTTTGCATGGGCAAAATGTTTATTCAAAACACAAAACTGACCAACGAATTTTAATTACAGATTATTGGAAACTTAATATTATATAAGAGAACACACTATAACTAACCTCTAAGAAATGACCAATATCAAAGAATATTGCTACTATCCAAAAAGGCTATTAAAATACTGGCCTCTTTTCAAAATATCATATACTACAAGCAAAACAAGAGGACAACAGATTGAAAGCAGATGAGAATCTAGCTGCATTCTATGCTTTGTTTATCTTATTCTAGTAGAATATACTAATGAGGGATCTTGAACACCATCTGAACTTGTTTATAACATAATTCCTTCTTTAGCTTTCCTTATCAAGTGCCAATTGCCTTTCCCGTACCATTACCCTCCCGTACATTAATTACCCCAATACTTTAGCTAAAGAAGGCAGCAGCAGGATACTCAAGCCATTTCTTTTACATGAACCACACTGTGGAGTAGCCATCTTGGTTTGGACTTCCTGGGCTCTAGAATGCAGTTCTGTCAGCTCTCCCTGACAAGGAACTGATAAGATACAGATTTGTCAAACTCACAAGACACTATTTAGAAAATCAGAATTCCAGTTTATGAATTAAATTAGAATATACATCAATACTTCTGCCCACTAGCCAGGGCAACTCTTTTTCGATAAATTGGTCATTTAGGGAGTTAATTATAAAAATCTACTCAGTGTTCGTAAAATAACAGATCATTCGATGTCCTTGAAAAATACTTGACTCAAGTTGCAGGGAAATTTATCAATACCCCAACAAAGAGAACTATCTTTAGAGATAGAGTGCTCAAGTATGCCAAATTAAGGCTCCTCTCTTTCCCTTCCTAGAAGGGTGCTGCATAAACATATACATTCTGCCTGCTTTTGTTTAAGTTTCATTATTAAGCAATGTATTGTCATGTACACTCATACACAGAAAACATATACAATGCTCCTCAGTTTTGTCAGTCTTTTATAGAGTAAGTTTAGTGATGGAATTATGTTTGTAAATTATTTGAGTATCAATTAAATTTTGAGACTCAATTCTAAGACTGAATAATCATTAACAATTTATCTTTTACTAGGTTCATGATTTTATATAACTAGGCTAGGAGAGACATATAAATCTTAGAAATGAAAATCACATTATAATAGTCACAAGAGTAACAGTTTAAATTATTTCACTGGGCATCCTAAAACTAAGTCTAAAACACTGACTTGGCATTCATTTGTGCAAACACTTTCATTTATTTTAACATCAATTCTGGTAATTACCTAGTTTACTCTATTATACAAAATTTCTCATGAATATAGCTAAGCATTTCCAATCCTAGGAGATTTCATTACAACCAGTGTTATAATGAATTCTTACAAATAAATTGGTTGCCATCCTGGCATTCATGCCTTCTATTCCCCACCAATAGTGTTCCCATTGTTTTTGGAGAGTTCACTCTTCCCAAATATTTAATCATGTGGCTGGGATGGGATTGACACCCCCAATACCCAGCCTTTGAATTAAGCCCTGTAATTGGTTCAAGAACAGAAATTGTTTCCCTTTCTGAACCAATAAAGAGAAAAAGTCCCATGACATGTGTACAAGCTATGGTAGTATCTCATTTAGATGGAACCATAAGGGTGCAAGGTTTATCTTAAGTGTTTGTGACCAGAAGTGGAGCCACCATGTAAAGCTTGTGGGTAAAGTTGATACAAGTGGAGACAGAGCAGAGAGACAGAGAAGCCAGATATGGGCCATATTGTTTAAACAGCTGTCAGATCAGCCCTCATCCAGAGCGGGCTGTACCATGGGACTTCATAAAGCCGGTGTATAACTCTGTTTATTTGCTTGTTTTAAACTGTTCGAGTTCTGTTTTCCATTGCATTTAACTAAAAGATTTCTAACTGACATAAACACTGATAAATTTGACTTCAGAAGTACATGAAGTTTTATATATATAATATGTGTATATATATATATAAAGAAATTACTTTAAAACTTTCTCAACTAAATGTTTATATATATATATATACACATAATTCTGCATTCATTCAGCAGATACATTCACTTCTGCATTTAAAAATATTCACTTCTGCATTTAAAAAAGTGTAGATACATTCATTTCTGCATTAAAAAAATATTTATGGACTACCTATTATTTCAGGCAATGTGGTAGTGCTGAGGGTACAAGGGTAAACAAAATTCTATGATCCCTTTCCTAGAAATGTCCTGCTTGCATTCTAGCAGACAAGAAGAGTATTTAAAACTAATAACACATTAATTTATTCACTTGAATTTTGAAAAGGCTTTGGGGAAGAGGGTAGAAGCTCCTGGCCACTTGTCACAGGAGAACAGACTTACTCCGAGGTGTATTAGTCCCTTATAGCTGCAATAACAAAAACCACAAACTAGGTGACTAAAAACAACAGAAATTTACTCTCTTTTTGCCAGAAATCTGGACCCGAAGTCAAAATCTAGGCATCCGTGGAGTCCTCCAAGGGCCTACGCCTCCTTCTTCGGAGCTGCTGGTGCTTGCCAGCACTCCTTGGCATTCTTTAGCCTGGAGCACCACTGCTCCAAACCCTTTGTCTATTGTCATATGAGCATCTTCCCTGTGTCTCTGCGTCTCCAAAACTCTTGAAATTTTAGAATTTATGGAGAATGAAATTCAATCCACAACAAGGATGGTTGGGAAAGACTTCCGTCAGGAGACCACATTGAGCTGACATCAAGGATGAGGAGGGAACAACAGGGGCTTGTTTTGTACGCGTTGCATTAGCTGCTGCTGCTGCTGCTCCATTACGTGCCACGGCCCATCGCTGCTCCTTTATAACCTCCCAGCCATCCATTTGGAACCCTGACATTTTAAGGAATAAAAGTTATGAAAGCAATTCCTAATGATGATAATCATGGAATCTCTTGGCAGTCATACAGCCACATGATAAATGAATTCTGTTTGTGTTTTTATTCATTAAAAATATTTTTATAAAGCTTTTATTTAAAATAAAGTGGTAATTAGAAATTCTCTCTCTCTCTCACACACACACGCACACACACACACACACGCAAATTATATTTAATAGTTATATTTACCCTGGAAGAAATAAGCACACAATCTATTTTCTACCTTTAATTTTCACTGCTAATGTTAAACTGTTGGTACATAAATTTTGTTAATTGCAGAAATTACTTTAAAACTTTCTCAACTAAATGTTCTCAAAACAAAATTTAAACACACTGCCATTAACATTCCCAGAGGAACTGTGGGTTTAGTCAGCTTAAATCAGTGAGTTCCCTCACTGACTAAGAGCTTTTATTCAAAACACAAACAGCCTTATGCCACATAACCTTTCCTCCTTCTCCTTCACCCACTCATGGCTGATTTCATTGTCTTTTCTCCCACAGTTGATTTCTACATAAGCTCTATTCAACATGTTACTGCTTATAGACCATAGAAAAATAAACAAATTAAAATTTGAAAAATTTACAATATCAGTTGTATGTGTTATTTTGTAATCAGAAAAAAACTTAATTTTAAAAAATCATTTGAACAAATGCCACCATGACTGTAAAGCATTTTAGTAGGTTGTGAAATAAAAATAGCATTTGACCTTTGAACAATGTGATTTTGAACTATGGGGGTCCATTTATATGCAGACTTTTTTCAATAAAGTAAATGTATTTTCTCATGATTTTCTTAATAACATTTTTTTTTATCTAGCTTACTTTATTTGCTAGAATATAGTATAATACACATAACATACAAAATAAGTGTTAATCAACTGTTTATATTATTGGTAAGGCTTCTAGCCAACAACAGTAGGTTATTAGTAAAGAAGTTGGGGGTAGTCAAAAGCTTTAAGTGGATTTTAGTTTGCCTGGGGGGGGGGGGGTGAAAGTCAGTGCTCCTAATCATGCTATTCACAAGTTAACTGCATTTAAAAGACTATGTATATACAGAATTTTACTCTTGTTTATTGAATCAGGTATTTTACTACACTCATTTTGCTGTCTAATTTTCACAACAATTTCATGAATCAGATAAAGACAGCTGAGACCCAAGGTCACATGTAAGCAGATATGTCCAAGCAGAGAATAAAAACTTAGGTTTGTCTAGCTTTAAAGTCAGTACTTTTTTCATTAATGCCACCCTAAATTTTTCCCAAAGGCTCATATATAAAGAAAATTACACAAATATTTTTTAAAGTATATATTACATTCTCTTTTAATGTAAAATCCAAAAGCTCATAGAGGAGTACTTTTACTTAAATGTTGTCATAAAATTAATGTTCTAATGACGAGATTTCCTCATCATATTTTTAGCATGATTTTAGCACCTACTTTGTGCACAATACTGGGCAAAATGCTGATATTATTGAAAGCATGGAAGAATAGATCCTGCCATCAAGAGATTTATAATCTATAAAGGAAGTCAAAACACAGATTATCTAATTTAGAATTCATAATTGACTATTATTATTCTTCGGATAAAGGCCTAAATTTGTTAACAAGACTGCATGATCCAGTTTCACCTAAACTCTTCACCTTTAATCTTTTCTGCAAGAGTCTCTTCCTCCTACCCCAAATTCTAATACATGGCCATACTAAAATTCAATCTCCTAAACCCCTATTACTACACTCACCAATATCTCTGCTACTGCTGCCAATGATTTGACTGGATTTAATCCTATCATCCTGAACTAAATTATGAATACCATAATTCATAGTGCTTAGAACACAGAATATACATATAAAATATATTCAACTGTTTAAAGACTTACAAAAAAATAATGGCTTCTATTGTCTGCTTATTTGTTGCTTGGTTGGTTTTTAAGGAAATCTGTTCATTAAGGAATGTTTTCTATAACAAGTACAATGACTCCATGACCATGTCTACATTAGGAAAAAGTTCACACAGTCTCTTCATGACATAGTTTATCACAGCAAACACAAAAGGTTTTTGAATATGCTTGTAAAGAATTAGTTTTTAAAATAATCACACATAACCCTCTATGGCATTTTTAAAAACTCTATGGACTAATCATATAATGTTAGAGTCTGCATTAATTGAAGAAAGTCATATTTATTTATCTCTTGTAATTCTATCTCCCATGCAACATTCTTTCACAAACACTAAAATATTTACTAATCTACTAATACTCCTGCATAACTACTAATGTGCTAGTTAATAGCTATGTGATAGCATAATTAATTCAATATAATTCCAAGTTTGGAATTTTTAGATGAGAGAGATATCATTTTAAAAGTTTTAAATTACTACTTAATGCTTTTTCTCTTTTATGGATTTTGGCATTATATTTCTTTTAAATAATTAACTCAAAATAGATTAAAGACTTAAATGTAAAACTTGCAACCATGAAACTCCTAGAAGAAAATGTATGGGAAAAGCTTCTTGGCATGAATCTTGGTAATGATTTTCTGTAAACCACACTGAAAGCACAAGTAACAGAATCAAATATAAAGAAGTGGGACTATCTTAAACTAACAAGCTACACAGAAAAAGAAACCATCAACAAAATAAAAAGAAAAACTATGCAATGTGGAAAAATATTTGTAAATCATTCATCTGATAAGGGCTTAATATCCAAAATACATAAAGAACACATATAATTCAATCACCAAAAAATAATCTAATTTAAAAATGGGCAAAGAACCCAACTAGACATTTTTTCCAAAGAAGATATGTGACTAGCCAACAGGTACATAAAAAAATTACAACATCACTAGTCATTAGGAAAATGCAAATTAAAACCACAATAAGATATCAATTTATACCTGTTAGAATGGCCATCATCAAAAAGACAAGTGATAACAAACGCTGGTATAGATATGGACAAAAGGAAACTCTTGTGCCCTGTTGGTGGGAATATAAATTGGTATAGTCTTTATGGAAAACAGTATGGAGGTTTCTCAAAAAATTAAAAATAGAACTCCTCTATGATCCAGAAATTTCATTTCTGAGAATACTTCTAAGGCAAGCAAAACACTAACACAAAGGAACTCTGCACCCTCATGTTCATAGCAGCATGATTCAAAACCAAGACATGGAAACAACCTAAGTGTAGGATGAATGGAGTAAGAAGTTGTGGTATAGAGAGCAAAAAGGGGATGGATGTAATGCAACAACAATAAAATTTTTAAAAAATATTGTGGTATATATGGAATATTATTCAGCCATAAGAAAATGAAGAAATCTACTATTTGTGACAACATAGATAAACTACTGAAGGTATTATTCTAAGTGAAATAAATCAGACAGAGAAAGACAAATACTTCATGGTCTCACTTATATTTGGAATTTAAAAACAAAACACCAGTAGAAGAAGGTGGTCACTAGGTATAAGCTTCCTGTTAAAAGATAAATAAGGACTAGGATGTAATGTACATGACTGTAGTTAACTCTATCATGTGATATATATGAAGGTCATTAAGAGGTAGATCCTAAGAATTCTCACTCACCACAAGGATAATTTTTTTCTTTTTATTGTACCCAAATAAATTGATGGTTACTAACTAAACCTGCTATAATAATCATTTTATAATATATGTAAAACAAATGATCAATGCTGTACATCTTAAACTTATACAATGATGTCAATTATTTCTTAATAAAACTGGGAAAAAATTGGACAGCATTTAACGAATAGCACAATTGTTGTTTTTTGACCCTAAATAAAATTAATCCAATTGCTTTGTAGTAGGAAAAATAGAAAAGAAGAATGGTGCTATGCCTGGACATGAGGCAGCCAACTTTCATGTGAGTGACAGTGTACGATGTCGCCTGTAAGGGGGGATGAGCAGGAACTACCGGGGCTTCAAGAGCATCAGTCTGAGAGTCTGACGAAGCAGGAACAAGAGTGGCGGGAGGGTGGAATGGGGGTGGTGGGGAGTGCAGAGGAGTATTGGGAATGAACTGTGTTTTAACAAACAGTGGGACAATGAAGCTAATCTTTGTAATCTTTGGGAAACTATAAACATGATTCATTTTTAAATGAATTTTTCTCAAGAAGGTTACTTTTTTGGAGATAAAGGAAATCCCAGCCACCATAGTATGTGAGGGGTCAAAGCCAGAACTCTAGCAGGTAAAGGGAGAGTGGAAAATGGCCCGCCATAAGAGAGGCATTTATGTGGACAAGGGGTGTCATGGACAGCTTTCTATAAAACACAAAGAGTGTATTCAAGGGAGAATGTCAGCAACTGTGCATCCCCCCACCCCCAAAACAGTGCCCTACAATAATGTGCTTTTTTCCCCAAAGCCTCTTCCCCTGGGCTCAGAAACACTGACTTCTAGGTAGGAGGCAGCTATGAAACCAGCAGAGAGGAAGGAGGAAAAATAAACAAGGGGATATAAATGTCAGTCCTGCTCCCTTCCTTGGTTGTACGCTTCTGATCTGAGCTGGGAACGTAAAGAAACTTTAAGTTGAGTGACTTTAAAATTTTGCTTGTTGTACCAAAGAGACATTCACATTGCTCAGATGACATTTGTTGTGACTAAAAAAAAAAATTAGGAAATCTATGGAGTGTGCCACAATGATCTCACAAAGGAAAGAGAACGAATGGATACACTGAGCAAGTTTAATGAGCAGTGGTAAACATGGGAAAAAATATGCTCTATTTTTACCAAATTTAGTAAAAACAATTACATGTTTATCAGTCATTTACTATGTACCATGCACAGTACTAAGTGATAATATTTCTTTTAACCTCCTTAAAAGATGGTATGAGCCCTGGCTGGTAGCTCAATGGATTAGCACCGGCCTGCAAACACAAAGGTCCTAGTGCAATTCCCCAGTCAGGGCACATAACCAGGTTGCAAGCCAGGTCCTTGGCTGGAGACAGGTGAAAGGCAACCATACATTGATGTCTCTCTCCCTTTCTTCCTCCCTCCCTACCCTTCTCTCTGAAAATAATGAATAAAAACTTAAAAAAAAAAAAAAAAAAAAAAAAGATGGTACTATTTTCCATATTTACAGGTGAGGAAATAGAGAGGTTATAGATATTCCTCAAGGTCATCCAGATATTGCAACTATGCTACTCTGCAGAGGTGATATTCCAACAGATGCTGCCTCCATACGCCACCGTATGCTCGGAGCATATGCAGTGATGAGTAAGATAATTATCCCGTTTCCAGCTCTGAGACGTTGCCCTGAAACAGAGATCCTGCATCTAATAAGTACACCTATATTAAGTCTATATACTGTGTACCACATACATCATGTTAACTCTAATGCCCAAAATTCCAAAACAAGTTATTGATTTTGTTTTCCAGACTCACTAATAAAGATTGAGTGTCTCGCCTGTGATTTCACAGCTATGAAGTGATGGTGCCAGGATGCCAATGTAGGTCTGTCTCATTCCAGGAACTGTGTTCTTTCCACTATTCCTACTCCCTCTCACTAAGAAACAAATGAATGACTGAAGATATAGAGGCTAAAGATTTTGACAATCAAGTTTAAATGACCCGCTAAATGATATATTTTCAAAGATAAATAACTTTTACGTAGTTAATATCTGAAATGTATGGGAAAATTATTTTATCAATGGGATTACTGAGGCCCCCAAAATTGAAATGTCTGCAGGCTCAAAATAAGTTAATGACACAAACTAAACAGCCTACATTAAAAAAAATTAATTTATTATCATTGTATTATAGTTGTCCCATTTTTCCCCCTATTGCTCTTCTCTGCCACACAGCCTACATATTTTTATTTGTATACATTTTTTAGTTCATAATATTGCCTACAATGATGGGGATTTATGGGATATATGTAAACAGACACCTACACTGTTGTTGTCAAAACTAAAATGGTGAAAAGAAGAGTGCTTTCTTTACATTTATTTTCCCAAAATAATAAGAAAGTACTGTGTAGATACAGTTATCATACTCTTTAAAATACAGGAAGCCAATCTCTCTGAATACGAAAAATTATAGTGAACAACTTCAGGTTATATGCTAGTTGTAAGGTAAGAATGAGGTCAAAATTACTTTATGATATTAAGAGTATAAAGTATTTTCATAACACTTTAACTTCTACTTTGTTAAGGCATTTTTTTCTCATTGTTCATAGTAAAGTCCAGAACAGAAAATGCTTGGTATCAAAATATGAAATTTGATATTTAAGACCATAACAACTGCATTATTTTCATTAGAATTTTTAGAACAGAATTTATAAGTCACAGTTACTACAAAGCCAATATGAAAATACAAGTTAAAAAGCCAGAAACCATCTCTGTGACTTGTCCTTAACTACATTTACTTATTGTGTCACTGAAACTTTACACAGCTTTGTTTAAAAGCTGAATTATGAGGCAAACAACCATGACTATGTTTATACTTTCTCTCCTTATTTATAAAAGAAATAAAATGTGAATAATACAGCCGTTACATTCTTTCCCCCATATTTTAAAATAATTTATCTACTAAAACTAATGCTTAAATTATATGGATTGATCTAAGGAAAGAAAATAAGCACCGCATTTGTTCATTCCACATGTAATTTGCCTTATGCTTCACTGAGCAGGCTATTTTCAAGGATTAGTTGTAGTACGTTCATGACTGACTTTGAAGGGTGATGTGTTTTATATCTGATAATATTTTGATGCTATTTGATTTAAAAAGAATATGGGTTAAACATGTGGATTATTCTCTTCACTGAAATAAGTTCTCTCTGTACTGAACTTTGTCTTCCCAAAAAAAAATAATAATTTCAACCAATTTATTGACTGCAAACTAGATAAAAGTGGTAAAAATTTCATTTTTTCCCACCATCCCCAACTTTTATTGTTTTTTTTGTTTGTTTGTTTGTTTGTTTTAGTTATAAAATTAGTATTACTGGAAGTTAAGATAGTTTTACTTTTTTCTTTGCAATTAATTTTTTTCATTTATGTATGTTTCTTGCTTTCTTTCACTGGCTAGGATCTCCAGTACAATATTGAGTAAGAAGTGTTGAGAACAGATAGCCACGCTGTGTTCCTGATCTGAGGAAGAAAACATTCAGTCAACCATCAACAATGGTGTTAGACATAGGTTTTTCATAAATGCCCTTCATCAGGTTAAGGAAGTTCCCTTCTTAGTTTTCTAAGAGTTTTTATCAGGTATGATTGTAAATTTTATAAACATTTTTTCTGTTTGGTCTGTTGACACAGTGAATTGCATTAATTGACTTTTGAATGTTAACCAATCTTACATTCCTATGATAAAGTTCCCTTGGTCACAACTATTATTCTTGTTGTACCCTTGCTTAAATTAGCTAAACTATTCATGATTTTTGCAATGTATCCACATAAAAAGACCGGTCAGAAGTTTTCTTTTTTTGAATGTCAGTGGTATTGGTATCAGGGCAACGTTGGCCTCATAGAACTAGTTGAGCAGAATTCCTATTTATTCCATTTCCTTGGGGAGTTTGTGACAGTTCATATTATTTTTCCTAAAAATATGGTAAAATTCACAAAGACAACAGAGCCTGGAGTTTCTTGGTGGAAAGGTTTTAAATAACTGATTAAGGTTTTTAATATCCTAGTGGATAAAGTAAGGGAGCCGGACCTAGAAAGGACTTCTCCTTTTAAGTTACCTCAGCCTCCAAATAAGTGCTATCTTACTCCCAGCCCTGGAGATCAGGTGTGCTGGGCATGATGCCTTGTCCCATCTGCTGTTTCTATTTGTTTTGATGCAAAGAGGCCAAGTTAGGAGACCTCATTTGGTCCAGAAGGTC
>PVIW01013296.1:9416-28111 GCA_004026585.1 Noctilio leporinus
TTTTTTTTTTTTTTTTTTTTTTTTTTTTTTTTCAGAGAGGGAGAGAAACATCAATATCAATGTATGGTTGCCTTTCACCTGACTCCAGCTATGGATCTTTCTGGAGACCTGGCTTGCAACCTGGTTATGTGCACTGGCTGGGAATTGAACCAGTGACCTTTGGGTTCAAGGCGAGTGTCTATCCACTAAGCCATCATTTAGGGCTATCTATGTCCTTTCTTATGCTGGTGTAGTTCTCAGTAAGTTCCTGGTAGCTCTTCTGGAGTTCTTTGTAGTTCCCTTGTAGTTTATAGTTTTCTTTTAGCTGCTTGAGCTCATTGAGCTTCTCTATCATCATTGTTTTGAACTCCATATCTGATTATTTGCTTGTCTTTGTTTCATTTAGTGATCTTTCTCAGTATTCCTCCTTTCCTTTTGGTGATGGATTGTTTCTTTATCTCACCAATTTTAGATTTCATTGTAATCCAATCAGACTGTGATGTGATGCCAGGCTAAGGAACCGATAGGCTGGAAAAAGTTATTTAGTCATAATCCTATCAATCTGTGATCCACCTCCAGGCTCAGATGCTTCTTGGGGTGCTAGGCTGATTCAGTTGTAAATCAATAAATCAGCTACGAATCTCAGGCCCTGCTGGGCTAGACAGAGAGGTTTAATTGTAATGGATCAGCCACCAGCTCAGGTGCAGCCTGGTGGGATAGATTCAGGTACAAATTCATGAATCTGTGATCAACTGCCAGGCTTAGGCGCCACTGAGCTAAGCAGCAAGTTCCAATTATAATCCAATGAATCTGTGATTGACCACCAGGCTCAGGAGCTACTGGGCTAGTCAGCAAGATACAATTGTAATCCAATTAATCTGTGATTAGCCACCAGACTCAGGTGGCACTGGGCTTGACTGTAGGATTCTATTGTAATCCAATAAATCTGTGATCAGCTGTTAGGCTAAGGGACCACTGGGCTAGACTAAAATATTCAGTTTTAATTCAATCAGTTTGTGATCAGCCAGCAGGCTTAGAGACCATTGGGTGGGACAAGCCAACTCAGTTGTGAATCAATGAATACACCATCAGGCCCCCAGGCTCACTTGCCACTGTGAAGGGCTGGCTGACTGACCCAGCTATACATCAGAGAGTTTGTAATCAGACACCAGCCCCAGACACTGCTGGGTAAGAAATATCTCTTCAGGTGCCAACTATTGTATCTATGCTCAGACAAGGCAGGTTGGGAGAGATTTATTTAGAGGTAAATTATAGAATTGTGATCAGGAGCCAGGCTCAGGCGCTGCTAGGCAGATTGCTTCCAGTGGGCGGGATTATGAGGACCCTCATAGGTAACCGGCTTGGCACCCTGCAGTCTGCCCAAGGTGTGGGTGATGAGTCAGAAGTGGAATCCCCACAGCCACTTCCCCACTTCTCTCCTCCAAGCCACCTCCACAAAGTCTCACCACATGTCTCCAGCCCTCTCTGCCCTCCCTCTGCTAGAGCCCAGGGTAGGTGGGTGCCAGTGTATTTTCGTTGTGGACACCCTAGTAGTTCTCTGTCTCCAGTGCTCTCTTAGGCTGGTAAACTCCATGGCTTTCTGCCCTTCTCAGCTGGATGCTGCTCTTCTCTCTGCAGTGTTGCTATAGCAGGACACCCAGCTGGGGGACCAGATCCCACCCTTCTCAGGTGGAACCACTGGCTCTGTTCCTTCTGCTGCTGCCTCCAGTGGGGGCCAACATAGCCCTCTCACATCTCCGCAATTCCTACCAGTCACGTTGTGATAAAGCGTCTTCTTCTGTTCTGTCTGTGGTTATAGGACTTCTTTCCAGCTGGTGTTCTGTTGGTAATTCCAGCTGACTGGAAATTACTCCAAAACAGTAATTCCAGATGCTATCTGGGAGGAGATTGGTGTAGCTCCACTTACTGCTCTGCCATTTTGCCACCCTACCCTGAATGTAAATTTTAGGAGAATTATGCTTTAAAGAATCTTGAGTAATATTTATTCTCAATTTTTATTTATTTATCTGGATTAATCATAATATCTGGTGCATTTATTGTAAAGTCATTGATTTTTAAAAGTTGAGACATTGATACATGCTCAATATGTAAAAAGCATAAATACATAGTTTCCTCTCTTTCTTCAAGAGCCAGTATTTTCTGAAAAATAAAGGTAAAATTTCACCGAAGTAAAATTTCACTGAGATATTAGAGCTTTGTTCTAAACTGAATTAAGTTGGTGCTCATGTTAATGAATAGGATATATGAATTTATTTTAATTAAACAATTCCCAGTTTCAATCAAACAAACATCAGTTTTCTTCACTGCCACCCTTTAAGTATGGACAAATTTTGTCTCCCATATTCAGCTATTTCCTGTTGATTCTTTGCTGAAATTTTTCAAGCAAAGAAAAGCTGACTATGAGTGCACATCATATAGTTTTAATGTGATTTAATATCTAACGTTTGACTCATTAAATGGAAAGACTTATCATCTTTGACTTGTTAAGATTGCATATCTGTCCCTAGTAGTTCTAATACATATTATTTCCTGAAACATTTGTGAGTAATAAGCATGACAGAATAAAAATTAATTTAGCAGGGGAAAGCTAGATGGTTTCACTTCTAGGACAGAGATGTATCATATTTCTAGATCGCAACTATTATTCTGGGGTTACTATATGCCAACTTACAAGTTGTATTAGTTATTGACCTGTCTATATTAACCAATAAATTATGATAAATCTATAATTTAAAAATTAAACATTTTTAAAGTCTTTTTAAAAAGATTTATTTATTATTTTCAGAGAGAAGGGAAGGGAGGGAGGCAGAGAGGAAGAGAGACATCAATGTATGGTTGTCTTTCATCTGCCTCCAGCTGGGGACCTGGCTAAAGACCTGGCTTGCAACCTAGCATGTGCCCTGGCTAGGAAATGAACCTATCCACTGAGCCACCAACCAGGGCTTAATTAAACATATTTTTTCCCTGGCTGGTGGCAAAATGAATGAAACACAGGCCTGTGAACCCAAGGATCACAGTTCCCCAACCAGGGCACATAACCAGGTTGCAAGCCAGGTTTCTAGACAGGTCCCCAGCTGGAGGAAGGTGAAAGGCAATCACATATTGATGCCTCTCTCCCTCTCTGCCCCTCTCCCTTCCCCTCTCTCTGAAAATAATAAATATTTTTAAAAAATTAAACATTTTTAAAAATGTGTTTTTTTTCTTTTGAATCATGAATGCTTTTAATCAATTCATGCTGGGATACTGAGACCTATGCCATTTCCCGCCTTGTTTAACCATGACAAGGACATTGAAAATGTGGCTTAAAACAAACAAATTAACCCTTTTCTCAAGTCCTCATGGAGATTTATGTAGATTCAGTGCATGCTTATTAAGTGGTAAGTTCTGTTTAAAAACCCAAATGGGAGTGACATCTCCCCTCAAGGAACATGTAGTGTTGCAGGGTGATGTGAAGATGCAAATAGGAAATAACTAAAGAACATATCCAAAGCAACATGTTAATAATAATGCTAGTACAGAGCAGATCATTTCAATAATTCCTGAAGAAGTTCAAGTCAAGGGAAACTTTACCTGTGCTATTAGCTAAGGAAGGAAGCTTAGATAAGTGTTTCTGTACTACTTAAAGAAAATATACATCTATCTATGATCAGCCACATGAAGTGAGTGGATGATTGCAGTTTATGGTTATTTGAGGGAAGATCCAGTGGAGGGAAGGAGCTGGGGCCCAGAGTGAGCATTCTTCATCTCAGCCTGGAGTCTCTTTGATGTCAGATACCCTGAGGCAGTTATGTGCATTTTCATTCTCCCTTAGGTTTATTCTTATTTTTCTGGAAATCATGACACATTCTATGAAGTTCTTTCTGTAGATCTAGTTTGTTCCACAGGGTGACAAAAGATGTACCTTTTGAAAAATGATACAGACTTAAGGGTCCCTGGCAGATTTGTCACACTTTGCCCTTGAGATTTCTGTTTCTCTGGATTTGTAAGTGGTGCCAAATGGTGACCAATGGTCCTGTCATTGAGACAGGTTGTGTTTTCTCTGAACATTTCCTCATTTTAGCGAGTGGCAACATGATTATTTGGCTTCAATAATAGTCACACCTGGCATGTGGTAGTAGAAAATTGTAGTAAGGGCACTGGGAAAGAATCCTAGAGTTCTATTCATTCTGAAATAAACAAATCCTTATTTTTCATGAACCTCAGTTTTCTTATAGAAAAAGCAGTGTTGCTAAGACTTTCCAGAAATTATTTCTATTGTTTGTTCCAAAGCTAGAATCATTGTGATAACAAAGAATATTTTCTCAGCATTATACTTAATTCATACACAATGAAGGAATAAAGTCAAAATCTTTGCTGATGAATGTAATGTAATCTTTACCCTCTTTATACAACCATTACAGCAGTGAAGTCTACAAAGCCCAAGGGAATGTTGGCACACAGCACCCTTATCAGGGTTTTGTGGTAGCCTTTCAGGGTAATCTCTCTTTTCATGGCTGAATTTTCTAATAGAACAGGTGAGGTTTGGAAATTGCCCACAACAAGAGGCAGAATTTGAATTTAAGGCTAAATGACCACAAGGAGATAAAGGTAGGAATTTAGGGTTTTGGGAAGAATTTGAACATTTAGACCTGAATGTGAATACTTTCGGAACCTCTGTTTCCTTCATAGGAAAATAAGAAATTGAATACCTACTGAATTAATTGTAATATTCAGAAACCCAGATTTCTCTCAATTTAGTCCACAGACTGTGCTTCCATTTAATTAGTCAAACTGATTGAAAACTTAATTACACATTATCCCACAGAAAAGGGAGTTATGATAACCACATGTGCAAAGCTTTAGGGACGTAAAGGAAAGGAGGGCCGAGTTTTGCTAGTCCAGTGACTGGGAGACAAAAATTCCCTTTGTAGTCACATTCTCTTCATGGAGAATTTTCACTGGAATGTGGGTTTTCTGGTTGTAACATTTTGAAAGAGAATTAAAAGCATGAAAACAGGGTTTGATGGAAGTGAAAGCTGCCGCAAAAAAAATCTATAAAAATACCTTTTCCTTATCTTATGACTGAATGTGCTAGTGAACTGGATACAGTAATCTACTTTGGAAATATACAGGTATGGTGCAGAGCTGTTCCAAATGCCATTAGAAAATATATAGATATTTGTAAGGTTTCCAGTGAATGGTCTGATGATGTGTTGACACTCTCACTTTGGCATTTATTGGAAAGATCTGGGAGAGAGTATGAAACAACTTATAAGTCAGAAAAATAATTCCAGGAAAGCACTTGAGGTAACCAATCTGAAGATTGTCATTTTTCACACCAAATATAAAGTGATCATACAAAACAAAATAAATAAAATGTGGCCTTGTCCTTCCTGTTGTTTCATACAAATGTAAGCACATAGCAATAAGAAAGCAAAGCCCAGCTGTGTGACGAAGTGGAGAGTCCTCACCCTCACAATGCTCCTATCCTCTATTAGTGACTTCATTTCTAAAGGGTTTACAGTGTTTTCACTTCAAAATAATCATTGGCTATGTTTTGCAACTTTTCTGAAAGACAATCTATATTATACAGACTATGTACTTGTTAGCTTTGCCTAGAGAATGACAAAATTACTAATTAAAAATGGGGTCAACACAGTAAATTGAACCTTTATTGTGAGATGTATCTATAATTAAACCATACACAGAACGGAACACTTGATTGTCCCCACTCATGTGTTTCTTTGTTTCTTTTCACTGATATAGTAAATAAGTGTGTTTACTCTTAAGATGATAACTAAGAAAATTAATCTAAATGAAAAATAATTGGGTAGGATTTTTATTCACTTTCATTTTATAGACAAAAATAATTAGAAATTATAATAATCTAAAGTTAAATATAAAATATTAATAAAGATTTGAGTGAAAAGTAAATATAAAAAGTAAATATAACTTTCAGTTCATCAAATTCACAGCAAAGCCCTGGCTGGTGGCACAGTGGATAAGGCGCTGGCCTGCAAACCCAAAGTTTGCTGGTTCAATTCCCAGCCAGGGCACATAACCAGGTTGCAAGCCAGGTCTCCAGCCAGGTCCATAGCTGGAGGCAGGTAAAAGGGTAAAAGGCAACCATACATTGATGTTTCTCTTCCTCTCTGCCTCCCTCCCTTCCCTTCTCTCTTAATTTAATAAATAAAATATTTTAAAATGTTTTTAAAAATTCACAGCAAAGATAACTAAATATATCAAACACTTTAAATTGGATTATCCGTTAATATATAATCTCTTGAACACATTTATTTGTCAGATGGAGACTTTGTTGTCAATTCAAGAGAAAATATTATCATTATAAATGTTAAATTAAGAGACTTTTCAAAGCTGTCCCTTACTCAGATTGGAGCAGACTGTTTTGGCAAGCAAGTGCAGATAGCATTTGCTGGCAACAGAGGACCAGGCCTTTCTCCTTCTCTGAATAAAGGCAGAGTGAAGAGAGAAGACTAATTTATGTCCATAAACATCTGTCTAGCAAACAGGACATTATCTTTGATAGCAGTGATATATATTCATGTATTGTGTATATGATGGGATTGATGATGGGAGTTCTTTATCTGTTTTATTAAATACTCCTCCATGTCTCAAGATACCAAAATGTATCTAAAGCTCTTCTCTAGTGGTATTATCTAATCTGGCAGGCTGGTGTGGCCATCCAGAAAAAATTTTTTTCTTTCTTTTAAAAGAAATAGTGATGTGGTATTTGGGGCCAAGAAATAGGCCATAGGACCCCAAGTTTAAGTCTCCAAATAAATTTTTAAAAGAATATATATTTCTACCAGCACATACCATGATCTAAATGTCTTGGCTGTATGCATGCTCACTGTCTCTGAGAAAGGAGACTTTTTAGTGTGACACCAGTGCTGCACTCAAAAACATTCCCCACTTCTCAGAACATTGCATTAGTTTTCTATGTTGTGTAATAAATCACCACAAACTTACTGACTTGAAACAATGCCTATAATTACCTTACAGTTTCTGTAGATCACAAATCTTAGCACAGCATAGGTGAATTCTAAACCCAGTGTTACATAGTCTAAAATCAAGGTGTCTACAGAGCTGTGTTCTCACCTAAAGCTCAAGGTCTTTTTCTGCACTCATTCAGGTTATTCAAAATATTCAATGTCTTACAGTTGGAGAACTGAAATCCCTGTTTTCCTGTGTCTGTTATCTGGAGAGCTTTCTTAACTACTATAGGATTTATTTATATCATATCTATATGGCCCCCTTGTAATACAGCATCTTCTCTAATGCCAGCAGGAGAATCTTTGGTGGCTAAGATGGGGTCACATAATATAACTCAATCACTGGGACTACTATTCTATAACCTTTGTCATATAACATAATTTAATAATAAACTAAAATGTTCATCCAGTATATGGGATGAACATTTTATATACATCCAAGATTAATTGTAATACCAGTCTTATCTGATTTCAGCAATGCTGACAATTATGAGGGCTTGAATGCCTGGCTTCCTTCCTACATATTGCCTCATATATTCTTCATAAGAACCCAAGGACATGTTGACTGCCTTATTTGGTGAATATGAAATTGAAACACAAAGAGATGAGGTAACTTGTCCAGCACTGCACAGCTAATAAGTGACAGACACAGAATACAACCATAGGCAGTCTAACTCCAGAGCTAACCTCCATGCTTTTCTGCGTCTCAGAAGAAAGAAGTGGAACAAATAAAAACAAACAAACAAAAACAAAAAGCAAAAGAAAAACTCCCATGGTACACATTCAAGAGTTTGCCTCCTTTCCAGACTTAAAGCAAAAACAATATGTAAATAGTGTAACTAAAATGCAGGTTCAGCTGTCTGCTACAATGAAAGCGAAGCTCATGAGACATGTGCTGGTGAAAATAGCAAGGTTTATTTCATTGCCATAGAACCTGGGAGAATGGTGGACTCCCTTCTCAAAGACCATTTCTCCTTCCTACTCAATCCCACTGCCACTCGTAACAATAGGGAGAAGAGGGCTTTTTTCCTATCCAATTACCTTGCCAGTTCTTGGCACAGTAGAGCCTTGTCATTCATCTTTTTAGCTTTGCCACTCTCAGGCCCTGTGCATTCATATTTCTAGAATTTGGCTCACTCAATGTAAAAACCTCTCCCTGCTGCCCTCTTGGCCAATGGGAGAAACTCCCCAGTGCTCCCTGACTATCTATGGTAACTATAGACCCTAGTTTATGAGAAAAGTTTAATTTTAAAAGGATTAATCATGCAAGAATAAATTTTATTTTTTATTTCTTTATTTTTTCCATCACTATGTATCCTTTTATATACTCTTCCACCTCACCCCCTCCACCCTGCCACAATCATCACACTGTTGTCCATATTCTCTTTTTTTTCTTTTTTTCTCAATCTCTCCAGCCACCTCCCCAGCTCCCTGCCTAGAGTTGTCAGCCTGCATTCTATTTATTAGTCTGTCTATTTCACTTTATTTGATCAGTTTGTTCATTAGACTTCACATATAAGTGAAATCATATGGTGCTAGTCTTTCACTCAGTGGGAAACATTCTCTAATACAGCTGATATGGAGTTAATAGACAAAATTTACAAAGAACTTATACAACTCAACATCACAAAAATTAAATAATCCAATTAAAAATAGGCAAATAGAATGAATACAAATTACTCCAAATAGGACTTATAGATGGCCAATAGACATATGAAATGATGCTCAATGTCAGTAACCATCAGAGAAACGCAAATTAAAACCACAATGAGGTATCACCTCACACCTGTCAGAATGGCCATCACTAATAAATCAACAAGTGTTAGTGGGATGTGGAGAAAAGGGAACCCTCATGCATCATTGATAAGGATGTGGACTGGTGCAGCCACTGTGAAAAGCAATAGGGTGTTTCCTTAAAAAATTAAAAATGAAACTGCCATATGACTTCTGGGAATTCATCCAAAGAAACGTAAAACACTAATCTGAAAAAAAAGTCTTTAAGCACCCCTATATTCATTGCAGCATTATTTACAATAGGCATGATTTAAAATCATCTCTAATGTCCATCAGTAGATGAACAAATAAAACAGCTATGGTACATTTAAACAATAGAATACTACTCAAGGTCCTGGCTAGTAGCACATTAGAGAGAGTGCCGGCCTGAAAATCCAAAAGTTGCTGGTCTGATTCCCCAGCCAGGGTACATAACCAGGTTGCAATCCAGGTCTCCAGCCAGGTTTGTAGCTGGAGGCAGGTGAAAGGCAACCATAGATTGATGGCTCTCTCCCTCTCTGCCTGTCTCTTTCTCCCTTCTCTAAAAATAATAAATAAATAAATAAACGTAAAGAGAAAAGAAGAAAAAAAAAAAAAGAATACTACTCAGCCATTAAAAAAAATTATACTTTCAGGTTCGATTCCCCAGCCAGGGCACATAACAAGGTTGCAAACCAGGTCTCCAGTCAGGTCTGTGGCTGGAGGCAGGTGAAAAGCAACCATACATTGATATCTCTCTCCCTCTCTGCCTCTCTCCCTTCCCCTCCTTCTAAAAATAATGAAATAAAATCTTAAAAAAAAAATTATACTTTGCAAGAGTATAGATGGACCTGGAGAATATTATGCTAAGTTAAATAATACAAGAATAAATTTTAAACTGCAGAATTTTGGCTAGGAATAGAATACAATTATGGATTCCTTTGTATGAGTGGGTGATGCTGGGCTGGGGCAGAGGTGATATTAAGGGAACAGAATTAGGTCAGTACAAAGAGGTTCAGAGTTTTGATAGAAATGCACTAATGTTTGCCTTCTTCTTAGTACTGGGTTAAGCACTCCAATTTGGACTTCACATTTAGAAGGCCATGATCTTAGCTTCCTTTGAAATTCACATTACTGATAAAACCAAAGTCATGTATTTAACATAGATTGTCATGCCTATTTAGCATAATTTATGAAATATAAACAAGGCATATCATTCATATTTATTACATGTTTCCTGGAAAATTAGATATAAATTAGAAAAATTTCTCTATGTGCTTTAGATAGTAAAATTTTGCTCAAGTATATAGTTATATTATAAGACAAAATGCTGTAATAATTTAGAACAACTGTCAAAGATGTTAATTTTATACATGAGCCTATTATTAGGAACTCCCAAGCAATTAAAAAGAGAAATAGGTTGACCATTAAAACTAAGAAAAGAATTTAGCTAAATTAAGAGATAACATGATTTTTTTGAGCAATACATGTTAGTAAAAATGCAAACATTATTATAGTACTCCTTTTTATATTTCTTTTCTTATAACTTTTGCTCTTAGTAGTGATAATATCAAATAACATATTTCATATAGATTTTATATTTATAAATTTGCATACTTGCTAAAATTTACTTGTAACTCCAAAATCAATACTCAAAACCTCTTCTTCCAGGGTCACATTCAAGCTTGCACACAGCAGTGAAACATTTGACCTACCTTTTATATGTGTACCCAGCTGAGGTTCAACAAGGCCTTTGTTTCAGATCCCATAGAGTAAACAAGTATCCTTTTTATTGTACCACATACCACATATTTTACATTACTGTGATTTTTGTTGGTGATTTTGCTATTTAAAGTATATTCTGAGCGTAGTGCTGACATAGTTTCTAGGTTCATAAACACAGAACTGATATGCCTTACAGAATATTGTATGCATGTTTCACTACCCAAAGCAATCTACATATTCAATGCAATCCCAATTAAAATACCAATGACAGACTTCACCGAAATAGAAAAAAAAATACTTCAAAAATGTATATGGAGCCAAAAACGCCCACAAATAGCCACAGCAATCTTGAGAAAGAAGAACCAGGTAGGAGGAATCACAATACTGGACTTCAAACAATACTAAAAGGCTACTGTCATCAAAACACCCTGGTACTGGCATAAGAATAGACATATAGATCAATGGAACAGAATAGAGAGCCCAGAAATTAACCCAGGACTCTATGGTCAACTCATATTTGACAAAGGGGGAAGGAACATCAAATGGAGTAAAAACAGTCTCTTCAACAAATGGTGTTGGGAGAACTGGTCAGCCACATGCAAAAAGATAAAACTAGACCACCAACTTACACCATACACCAGAATAAACTCAAGATGGATAAAGGCTTTAAACACAAGCAGTGTCTGCATAAAGGTCCTGGAGAAAAATATAGGGAGTAAACATTTGGATATCCTACACAGAAATATGTTTACTGATACTTCACCAAGGGCAAAGGAAATAAAAGAACAAATCAACAAACGAACAGTTTCTGTTCAGCTAAAGAAAATATCAGCAAAATTCAAAGGGAACCAACTGTATGGGAAAACATAATTGCCAATGATACCTCAAACAAGGGTCTGATTTCCAAAATATATAAAGAAGTAATGTGACTCAAAACCAGGAAGACAGACAGCCCAATTAAAAAATGGGCAAAGGACCTGAACAGACAACTCACTGAGGAAGACATACAAAGGTCCCAGAGGCATATGAAAGAATGCTCAACATCACTAGTCATCAGACAGATGCAAATTAAAACTACAATAAGATACCACCTCACACCTGTCAGAATGGCAATCATCAACAAATCAACAAACAACAAGTGTTGGCTAGGATGTGGGGCAAAGGGAACCCTCGTGCACTGTTGGTGGAAATGCAGGCTGGTGCAGCCACTGTGAAAAACTGTGGGATTTCCTTAAAAAACTAAAAATGGAACTGCCTTTTGATCCAGCAATTCCACTACTTGGATTATACCCAAAGAACCCTGAAACACTAATTCATGAGAACTTATGTACACCTATGTTCATAGCAGCACTATTTACAATAGCCAAGTGCTAGAAACAGCCTAAGTCCATCAGTGGATGATTGGATTGAAAAACTTTGGTACATTTACACAATGGAATACTATACAGCAGAAAGAAAGAAGGAACTTGTACCCTTTGCAACAACATGGATGGAATTGGAGAGTATTATGCTTAGTGAAATAAGCCAGTCAGTGAAAGACAAATACCATATGTTCTCACCCATTACAGGACAATAATGAACAAAACTAACAACAAGCAAAACAGAACCAAATATATGAATACAGTGAATAGGCCTTCAGTGGTCAGGGGGAAAGTGGTTGGGGGGAGGCAGAGGCAAGGAGGGGGAGCAGTTTAGACAAGAACCTAGTATGAACAAGCCATGGACAGGAACAACAGGTGGGATTGACTTTGTGGGGAATGGGTGGGTGGGGAGGGGGACAGAGGGGAGCAAAAAGGGGATGGATATAACACAACAACAATAAAATTTAAAAAATATTGTATGTATATTTCATAAGCTTCTTTCTGGCATAAGTTAGGATGATATTGGCCATGAATTCAATGTTAATACATCAACAATATGTATTAACCAAAGTTTCTTTAAAAGAAACACATGTAAAAGATTATGTACATATTACTCTGTTGATGAAAATGTGGCCAGTCTTTCAGGAACTTAACTTTATATTTTCCTAAGGAGTGCAATGTTTGCAGAGATTTTATAGAATAGAACTACTATAAGTTGTACTTATTGATCATAATTCTAATTTTTAGTTATTTGGTCCTACCTGAGAGACACATAACACTTCTGCTGCACAACCTGGCATCACCCGATTCATGTTTCTGAGCTGAATGTGGGAGATGCTGGGGTCTCCCATTCCAGTCTATAAAATAGCATAGCCATCCTCAGATACATTTCAGGGGAGGAGGTCAGACAAGACTGAGGAATCTACGCTTAATGGTGACCCCTCATAAAAACATAAAATTGAAAAAATGAAAAGTTAACTCTGGACTTCCGGGTTTCTACCATGACTACATGTTCATTTCACTTATTAGCATTTCTTCAAACCTTATGATTTAATGAAGAAAGATTTTTCTTGTGCTTGTTTCATTCAGTTGCAACATACACACACACACACAATTTCTGCCCCCTTTGAATTAGGAATTTGGCCATAAAAATGGGAATATTTTGTTAAGATATGAAATACCACAGAAATAGGAAATACACTGTGCACATGATGAATTGGCAAAATTTTAGTAAAATAAAATAACACAAAAGTTTTATATTTTGAAATAAATTTATTCTTATATGTAAATACATAAACAATTATTTTTAAAATTATTCAAAAATCTCCATTTGCTGCAATAATTAATAGACTTGATTCAACTTCAGAATCTTGAGCACACTTTAATTAACTTTTCTTTATCCATGGACACCATAATGTTTTCAATCTTAGTTTTAACAGCTTCTTTATTGGAATGAGGTTATTTATTAACTTCTCTCTCACAAATGCTCCATACATAATAGTATAAAGGATTTGCATCTGGTGAACTAGGTGGCCAGATTTCCTTGGACCAGAATTTGGGAACATTGACCCTGAGAAATTCTTGCACCTTTTTAGCATTATGTGCTGGTGCACCATCATGTTGGACGATAAAATGACATCCATTTGCCACTTGCTTCATCCACAGTACAACCATTTCTCTCAAAACATCAAGGTAAATATCAGCAGTCATCTTCAAGCCTTGTGGGAAAAAATGCGGGGTCATGATGTTTCCTTCATTGCTGGCAACATCTAACACCATCACTGTAGTGGGAAATTTCATTGTCATGATAACTGGGACTTCCTTAATATTCTCACAGAGCCACTTATTGTTTCTTCTGTTGACTATTTGGTCCTGCTAAAAATTCTTTTCATCAGAGAAGAATTTTTTTCTTTGAAAATTTTCAATTTTGTTAGCAGCGTCCTTGCTTTTTCAAAGCACCTTTCCTTTGTTTACTGTGTCATAAACTGGCCTCTTCTAAGAACCTATGATCTGTATCTGATATCGTTGGCCATAATCTTGTGAACCACATCATCCAACACCTGCAGTTCTCTTGCTATGGAGCACATTGACTTTCCTGGATCTTTATTGATGATCTCCTGGATTCTGTGTACAGTATCTGGCCTAGTGCAATCCTTGCATATTTTATGCATTTTTCTCATTAGTGTGGAGATGTTAGGATCAGCATCATGTACCTTCTTTATATTGTAAACTGTATGTAAAGGGATATTATTGAAGTACACAATTTCCTTAGCAGTTTGCCCTGCACACAGTCCAGAAATTATGGTTGCTCTAACATTGTATTCCTTCTACATGATGGTTGCACTTAGAATTTAATACTTTATATCTGAAACAATTATGTTAAATCATAACTTTAGAAACATAGTTTTTCAAAATTAATAAGAAGCTCATGAAATAAGGAGATACAAAGTTATTACCAATGTATCAGACACACCCTGTATACTTTTTTCATTTTCTGTATCCCAAGAATGAAAACATTGCCTACCATGTACCAAGTTCTCTTAGTAAATATTTGCTGAAAAAATCAATTAAAACAACTTTATCTTGTGTATGCATAATCAGTGTCCCCTGTAGCAATGCCATGAAAAACTAACAGTTACCTTAACAGCAATGATGTATATTTTACAAAGGGTTTCCTCATATACTATATTTTAGCTCTCATATAAAAATATGATTTAAAGATAATGCTATTTCAATTTTATAGGTGATATAACTAAGATAAACATTCACATGTCTATGATGTAAAGAAAAACATTAAAATAGATTTGGGGAAAATAAAATTAAAAATATGTTAAGATATATTTATTCTATATTTAATTTATGTCTCATTATTATTGCTCTAGAATTCAGAAAAATGCAAAAAACAATTTTCCTTATTCAGAACCAATATGAATTATATGGGCTTCCCCTGAAACGCTGAGCCCTGTAAACAACCATGTGCTACTAAGCCTGCAGTCCCAAGTTGGAAGACATTTGCTCTTGCATAGCCTGATTCCCAAACTTGACACTGAGGCTTGCATCTCTCTCAAGCCCCTCTCTGAAATCGGTTTTATATTGGTACTATGTGTGACTTCAATAATGGCAAGAAGGGTTTTTCAGATAACTAAAAAACCTAAGTACAGTCATCCAGCAAGTCGTGTGGAAAGAAAAGTCATCTTTTAGTCTTCCTCCTTTATAAGCCTTTTAATCAATCTCATTTCAGGCAGAGTCGAACATTTAATACTCAAACCTAAGCAGAAAATATGCTCAACAAAATTAATATAACAGCATAATTGAACCAGTGAGAATATCTGTGACTATGCAAACCCATAATGGCAGCAGATGCTGTCGCAGGCAAGTGATATAGGTATATATCTATTGTATGTATCTAAATATTTTTTAAATAACACAAAGAATACTACTGCTATAAAAAACTAACAGAAAAAAGTATACATAAATAATTCTGAAACAAAGTTATTGCAGGCCTAAATTATGTGGCTGTTGTAAATATATTTGCTGTTCTATACTTCTGTTAATCCAAGTATTTCTATCTCTCGTGTCTTTCAGAGTTTAGGATACTCTTTAATTGATGATGATTGCCATTCACATAACTGGGCCACCATTGTACCTCAAACAAAAATTATTTTTATGGGGAATAAGTAAATACTACTATGTAATTGATGAAGATAATGACAAGGACAGTTAGAGTTAAGTTACAAAAATACATAGACATTTCTCCATTTCAATTCAAAAGTGCCATAAAATGAGAGAGAGATATAATATCTCATTGACTTTAAACTTTTGTTGAAAATGAGACTGGAAAAATATCACAGTAAAATCAATATATTCGAGGACCTAGATTGAAATAAGAACTAGAAGGATGTAACATATCACCATTTGTCCAGAATAGGTTCTTCTAAAACTATGATGATCATAGTGAATAATTAGCCTCTGTGTCTCCCCACAGTTCTGCAAGTAGAATGTGTAGTTATAACATAGAGGCTTCAAAGAAAGGATCACTGAGTTGACCTACCTGTATGTCTTGAAATATGTATTTAGCATAGCTGTTCTGTTGTAAGCTCTTCACAAAATGAAGCTTTCATGTAACCCACCATTGATCTTCAAGGAAGTGGAAACAAAAATATTGCCTTAATTAGTAACATCCAATAATTTTATTAAATTTCTACAGAACACACACTGTGAGCTGTTCAATGGAATATTATTTTAAAAAGTGGCAGAAAGCTCACCAAAAAACAAAATGACAGTGAAAATAAAAGCTAGCAGTGAAAATAAAAACTAAGAAAATGACAATGTGAATTAAAAAATACATTGGGAAATAATGGGAAAAAAAGTTCCATTAAGATGATCTTTCCTGGTGTTTTACTGTAGAGATAGAGAGATTCATTACCCTCAACACCCTTAACTGTCTAAAGTTAATTTGCTTATCTGCTCCTTTTTGTACAGAGCCTGCACAGGGAGGAAGAAGAGGGGATAAACAAAGAACTGAGTGGAGTAAATGTGTCACAAATTACCACAAACATACCGTGACTCAACGTGCTTTTCATTTCTTTCTTCTCTAACTGTGTCTTTCTCAAAACCAGCAACTGGGCCCAAATATAATCAAGTCCCATAAATAACAATTGCCTTGACTGCTGGGGCAGTCACCATCCTCTAGCTGTTGGGAAGTAAATTCAGAAATAAAATGAGTTATAATAAAAGTCACTCTGTTGCCTCTTCTATACTGGGATAATTCAAAGACCATCAAGGCCCACAGAAGCAATCTATCTCCTTGTAAAGGCTTCTGTGCTACTGTCAGTTTGGTATGCCTTTACTGTTATCAAGCGTGGGTGTAATTATATAATGAAAGTGCCATCAAAATGTCTTGGGCACTAGTATTTTTTCTGATGTCTTTATTCATAGTACTACCTGAACAATAATAAAAAGTTTTGCTAGGGAGCCAGGAAACAGAAATAGAAGATGGAAAGAAAAGCAAACAAAAAAATCCCTCAGATGTATTTAACTGACCTATAATTTCAAAAGCACACATTTTATTTATTTATTTATTTATTTATTTATTTATTTAAAAAAAAATATTTTATTTATTATTTCCAGAGAAAGAGGAAAGGGGAGAGGCAGAGAGGGAGAGAGACATCGATGTACGGTTGCCTTTCACCTGCCTCCAGCTAAGGACCTGGCTGGAGACCTGACTTGCAACCTGGTTACGTGCCCTGGCTGGGTAATCAAACCAACAACCTTTGGGTTCGCAGGCTGGCACCTTATCCACTGTGCTACCAACCAGGGAAAACACATATCATTTTAAAGCAGTAAGAAACTCCTTTTGGTTGTTATATCTTTTAAAATAAGAAAAATTGGCTTCAGAAATTTTTAATTTTGTGTATGTTGTTGTGGGCAAGGCTCTAGCAAAGCAGAGATTCCCTGGCAAAGATGTTGAAATACTGCCTCCCTGTCAAACAGGTTTTTATGCTAACCAGGTTATTTGAGTTCCCTGAAAACCAGAAGGAAATGCTTGTAAGAAATTCAGTCACTCTAGGAAATTGAGTGTTTGCCTCTTAGAAAGAGAAATGCAGGTATGAATGCTTTCTCCTCCTTGGGCAGTGGAAATGTTGGGGAGTCATGCAATGCACTGTAGATTAAGGCTAAACCAGATTTACATGACATTGACAACAGATGACTGAATCTCAACCCTTATTACATTTGAACTTTTAATTTTACCCACTGTGGCCTTTCTCAGATACCACAAGTGCTATTTGTTTTCTCCCACTGTGTCATCCAGGAGTGCAACCTACTCTTCTTGGCTATCTTCTTCCTCCTCTGTATTTCCATGTGTTTCATCTTTGAAACTTGAAGCCCAAAGCCTATTTTCTTTCTTTATTTATTTTTTATTAAATTTATTTTATTTTTTTCAATTATAGTTTACATTTAACATTACTTTGTATTAGTTTCAGGAGTAAAGTACAGGGATTAGACAATCATATACATCACAAGTGTTTCCACTGTATTTCCAGTACCCACCAGGCATCATGCATAGTGACATTATAAAAACTTATTTTTTTAGTTTTTTAAGGAAACCCCATACTGTTTTCCACAGTGGCTGCACCAGCCTACATTCCCACCAACAGTGTATGAGGGTTCCCTTTGCCCCATATGATCTCACCCATTACAGGACAATAATGAGCAAAACTAACAACAAGCAAAACAGAACCAAGTATATGAATACAAGGAATAGGCCTTCAGTGGTTAGGGGGAAAGGGGTTGGGGGAAGGGGGGAGGGGGGAGGCAGAGGCAAGAAAGGGGAGCAGCTTAGACAAGAACCTAGTATAAAGGAACCATGGACATGGATAACAGGTGGGATTGACTTTTGGGGGAATGGGTGGGTGGAGAGGGGGACAGAGGGGAGCAAAAAGGGGATGAATGTAATACAACAACAATAAAATTGAAAAAAAAAAACAAACTTATTATTTTTTAAACTACAGTTTATTTATTTTATTTGTTATTTTTCAGAGAGTGGGGGAATGGAGAGAGGCAGAGGGGGAGAGAGACATCAATATATGGTTGCCTTTCATCTGCCTCCAGCTACAGACCTGGCGGGAGACCCAGCCCACAATCTGGCCATGTGCTCTGACTGGGAATTGAACCACCGACTTTTGGGTTCACAGGCTGGTGCCTTGTCCACTGTGCCACCAGCCAGGGCTATGTTTTTGTTTTTGTTTTGTTTTTTTAATTTTATTGTTGTTGTATTAAATCCATCCACTTTTTGCTCCCCTCTGTCCCCCTCCCCACCCACCCATTCCCCACAAAGTCAATCCCACCTGTTGTCCATGTCCAT
>PVIW01013297.1:0-28002 GCA_004026585.1 Noctilio leporinus
GCAGGGGCTTCTAGCTGCTGTTTCCCCAGCGGCCCAGCAGCTTCGTTTTTCGGCCCTCTTGCCGCCCCGGCTGGTGCACTTCCCGCTCCCCCGCTCCGGCTTCCCGCAGAACTCTTCTCCTCCGCCTCTAGCCCTGCTTGGAGCCTCCTCTCCCTGTTGCTGGGGTGAGTCTCTCACACAGTCCCTCCCCTGCAAGAGTTCAATTCCGCGTTCCCTACTGCGTTTGCCCTCGCTGCCCGCACTTCACTGCTGAGACTTCTAGTCGCCAGGGAGCCTGAAACTGGCCCCAGGTAAACGCGCCCCTCTGGGCAGAGCCGCCCCTGCCCAGAGCCGACCTTGGCCCGCAGGCTGGTCCGTCGGGAACGCCTCACCTACTGTCCTGCTGGCCTCCTCTGCCTCTGGGCTGTGCTCCCCTGTGTCCAGGTGCTGCCCGTTCCAATCCCCAGGGTCCTGAAGACGTCTCACGCTCCTTATCCTGTCCTCTAGTTGCTTTGGTACTCGAGAACACCATCAGCACTGCTCTCTACTCTGTCGCCATCTTCCCTCCTCCATCGCCATCCCGAGTCTGTCTTTCCTTTTACCCCCTTTTCTTCTTCCAGTAAACTCATGGCTTAATTCCACAGCAATCTTTGGGTATGATTTCTCCAAGCAAGGTTGACCTTATGAGGATATGCAGAGAGGACACTCTCTTAGGATTTGTACCTTTCCTGGACTTTACCATGACTCAGTGTAACACGGCACATGCTTTTCTTGACTATCATATGGAGGCTGATGACAACATACCCTAGATCCTGAAGGAGAGAGCTGACAGATAAAGAATGAGGAACTATTGTGGTTGGTTTTGGTTTATAGCCTTTTGGGAAGTAAAGAAAGTGTTGGGTCTTATGGAAAGACAGGAGAAGAGTGCTCACAGCCTCCCCCTACCCTGCCAGGTTGTAATATTGTAAATAAAGACCTGTTTTTCTCAATAATAATTGTTGAGTCTTGCACCAAGGCACCATGTGAACAAGCCCTCAACCTCCTTTACTTGGTAACAAGAACACTGGGAGAAATTTTAATAATGAAAAGGTTTTTTCTAGGCATTCTTTTGTAGGTGTAAATTTTTTAATATCTAGAGAAAAAAGGAAATACATGTAGACAACAAACACGTCCTCTATTGAGTCTTAGGTATTCAAGCAGCAAGGTCAGGCCTTTCATATAAATAAATACTGATTCTTGCTATAAAGATCTTTTATTTCCCATGCAGTTTGTTGCCCACAAAGCTAACACATTAGTTCCCAGCTATACTAGTGAAAGCCCCACCTAACAATCCTTAAGGATCCAATTTAATATAGATTATTGGTCCCAATGGCCTTTAATGATGTCCATCAGGGGGACATCTGGGTGACTCTGGCTGTCTAGAGCATAGAGAGGTCATGACAGAATTTGAATTTGAGCTTGAAAGCCATATTCTTATTTCAGGTCATAACCTTGCCCCATAATTGCCCAGATTTCCTGGGTAGAAGAGCAGCCTTGTTGTGAGAGGTTACCCAGAAACTGATGTGGGAGCAGGCAATGGATTCATTGAGGGCTGCTCCAGGACTGGCTCAAGAGCCCGTGGAGCAGGGAATGGAGACTCCTGGCCCTTGTGGGCTGTAGGAGTCCCATTGAGGACTTCTGTTGGCATGCTTTCAAGCTTGCAAGCTACAGCAGGTGTGGAATCAGATGTCTGATTAGGGAATTGTCCCTTGGCAAGTGTTTTTCTCAAGCAGATTCCCACACATCCTATAGCTTGGACTAGATTCATTAACACATTCCAACCTGGTTGCCTCCATACTCTGACACTGGGGATAGTTTTTCTCCTCTATCTGGTAGGCCAGCTATCTCTGCCTCTTTTTACTCTCTCACCCAAGGTGGACTGGTGGCATAATGCCCTGAAACAGCTCCTCCACATTGTGCTGGACAGCTACAGAGGTCTCAATGAACTTGTAGTCAAATACCACATCATACCCTCTCCATTCTGAAACAGACACTTCCTAGCAATATACCAGGTCACTTTTGTTGCCAATCAAAATTATAGGAAAGTCTTTTATCTGCTGAGCCCTGCAGAGCTGGATTTGCAGCTCAGATGCCTTCTCAAAGCTGGCTCTATCTGTGATGGAGTAGATGGTAAGGAGACATCTCCAACTTGAATACAGTGGTCTGAAGCCACCCATTGTCCCCTTCTTTTCCACATGTCCAGGAGTATAATTGTTTCACTTTCCCCATCAATAATCAGTGTTCACTCACATGTATCTTCTCCCAGCATCACGCAGTCATTGTCCATGCTGTCATGTGCGCTCAGGAAGAGTGAGCCCTCTCACCTATGAGCACCACCCTGTAGTGTGTTCCCTGATTTAGGGGAGTTGAGTGAGTGAGTCTGTGAAGTTGGAGGACCAACTCAGGTGTCAGTTGTCCTCAGGGGCAACAGGGTGGTGGGTGTACTGGCTGTACCAGTGGGGTTCTTTGTGCACCATCATATGTCTGCCGTCAGCTGGGATGCACCAGTGCTGTTGCTGGCGTGGCCAAAGTGCCCTGGTGTATGGTGACATTATTCAGAGTCATTGTTGAGTCCTGGCTCTGCCAGGTGGGCATCCACAGGTCAGTGAGGCCATGCACTGGGAAAGAATTTCTTTTTTCCTTTTTCTTAAAGATTTTATTTTATTATTTTTAGAGAGAGTGGGAGGGAGAGATGCAGAGAGGGAGAGAGACATCAATATATGGTTGCCTTTCACCTGCTTCCAGCTATGCAACTGGCTGGAGACCTGGCTTGCAACCTGGTTATTTGTGCTCTGGCTGGGGAATCGAACCAGCGACCTTTGGGTTTGCAGGCCAGCACCTTATCCACTGTGCCACCAGCTAGGGCAAGGATTTCTCTTTTAAAGGAGCTCTAGAGTCATAAGTTGGCCAACTTGGAGGCTGACAATCAGAGCATGATGGAAACACTTTTAAAAAGGCCCTTGCTTTTAAGCTAAAATGAGAGGATGTACTCATAGGAGAAGAAAACATCCTGAAGGCTTGGTGAAAGAATTTCAAATGTTCCAAGACACATGACTTTGAATCTAAAACACAGGCATTTTTAAATTTTCATCTTAGTTGGAAATCCTCTCCTTGATCTAAAGAAGCAAATTAAAAAGTGTTTTTGCATGGGCAGGTCAGCCCCTGGATATCATTCAGGCTAAATCCCAGTTTTTTGAGGAATCAAAAGCAACTGTTTTTATCTTACAAATCAAGTCTTGACAAAATCAGAAATGTCATTCTAGAAGCAACCTTACCAATTCCCAAACATCCCCTATTTATCTCCAATGTTGTAAATACTGTAAAAGAAACAGAATTGTCCTGAACTTAAGAAAATTTTAGATACTAATCATCCTAGACTGCTGATAATAGATAAATATATCCCAAAGACCCTAGGGGAAAACTTACATTCTCCATCTCTCCCTTGAAGATATAAATCTTAATATGACTTTGAAATATAAACATTCCAGAAATGTAAACTAAAGCACTGCAGCAATCTCCTAAGACTAAAGAAAAAAGAGGGAAGAGAGGCTTTTAAAAATATAAATTGCTCTAAAATCTCCCTTGCCAAAATCTAGCCCACAGCCTCTGGAGGATTACTTGTTGAGGGTGAACAAAAATCTTAAAAGTCTATACTATAAACATTAGTGAAAAAGCTTCAGCCATCTGAGCAGGTTAATTTAATTTGTTTCATCTGTCAGAAACACAATTTGGATTCAACTGTTTTTTATAAACTCATGAGTTTTGTATTGTACCTGACTCATGACTTAAATTGTAGTTTGAAAACTGAGGTCTCTGCATCTGTTTCTATACTGATATATATCTACAAATGTATGTCATATATATGTGATATTTTTCTGACTTTGAATGGTATTGCCAAAATTAAGTTGTAAAAGTTCTATTTAATTGGCTTAAAGAAAAGTAAGCAGTTATATACATTAAATATTCTAAAACCTCTCAGAATTATAGAAACTAATACAAATGCTTTTCAAGTTCATGTGATCTGGGATAATCTTTATTGAATAAAACTTAGTTTAAATTTGTTGGTTTAATTAAAATAGGCATTTCTTCACAGTTATCAGCATAAAACCTAATGCAGGCATAAGACTTGTATTCTGATCAAGTTTACTGTTCAAATAAGTTCATGTTATCTCTGTAACACAATTATCAGCAAGAAAAATAACTTAGCCTGGTGGCTAACTTGGTGTAATGTTTCATGATATTTTCATGAGTAACCTTAAATGTAATTGATAAGAACAAGTGAATTAAATAAATGTAACATACAATTTATAAATAAGCTTTTTAACAGTAAGATATGTCTACTTAAATACTTCCCCAAATCTCTCAGTTAACTTAACCCTTAGAGTTTTTTTAAGTTAAATAACAAAAATTCAATAAATATCTAGATTGTTTCTAAGTATCAGGGCAGTTTAGCTCAGAGCAACCACACCCAGACACTGCCGTAAAATGAAGCCATGAGTTTATTGGGGGAAGGAAAGTGGGGAGCAGGAAAGTTGGGGAGTGTCAAGGAAAGAGGCTTTTTGACTTGACATCACTGGGTTGGGGTTTTCATCCTAGTGGCTACGTGCAGTTACACAGGTACACTTCAAAGGAAAATTAGTTCATTAGGCAAAACCCGTTAACCAGGAAGAGCTAGCTGGGATTATCTATTGGGCCATCTGCTTTATTATAATCTGCTACGTTGACCTCTGGACAAGCTAACTTCATTAATCCATTCCCAAGAGTTTTCCAGCCAGTTCTATTACCACGTTCCAGCCAGGATAGGTCTGTAAACATTGATTTGTATAATTAGTTTTAACTAAAGTCTAGATACAATTAAAGTGCAAAGGTATATGTTGCTTCCATGTTAGCTGACAATAAGTAGCATAAAATTCTGATATGTTGTCAGGGAATGGGGGAGAAGTTCCCAGTCCTTTTGTTGCTATGGTTGGACCTTCCTCTGGAGTCTGCCAAATAATTAGCCTTGGAGTTAATTTTATCCCTGAGCTCCGGAACACTGGGCACACAAACGTAACCAACTTAGCAACCCTGAGCAGAGCGATGTTGCCTTTGTGCATATTGCCTCTTTGTTCTAAGGTATTTATAGCCTCCTTTGTTCTAATGAATATATAAGACTGCCATTGATGTAAGCTTGTTGCTGCTGTATGGGATGGGACAATGGTGCATGAGGATACCAACACCTTGGCCACCTGGCCATGTGGTTGTTAGCCTACGGGATGGGACGATGGTGCATGAGGATACGGACACCTTAGCCACCTGGCCATGTGGTTGTTAGCCTACGGGATGGGACGATGGTGCATGAGGATACGGACACCTTAGCCACCTGGCCATGTGGTTGTTAGCCTGCTGCTGCTTGCAATAAAACATGCCAAATCTCCTCAAGGCTCCATGTAAGTTCTTTGCTACCAGACCAGAAGCCGCCCTGCTATCAACACTTGCTGGTCCGACATCCGAGATTTCTTAACCTGACACACATTAATGGAACATGAGTTTGCCCACTTTGGGCTTCCAATGATAGATGAAATGAAATATGTATATTTGGGTCTGTTAGTAAACATGTCTTTTGCCCTAAAGCATTAAAACTTCTACTATGAGGAAGCATATACTTCTAAAAATTATGAAATGTATTCCAAAACTTACCATCCAATCTCAATGGATATGTACTATGAAATTAATGTTGTTTTCATGCTTGCTAATACAACATCCATTATGCAACTTATGGATCAAAGGTTAATTTTGACTTTCAAATCTTATTATTTAAGAAATATATTTCATAAGGCTACAGTTACCATAATTCCTCTGATGGATCTGGCAAAGTAAATTGAAAACCTTCTGGAAAGGATTCACCATTCCAACTGTCATTAAGAACATTTGTGTTAGGGAAGAGGTCAAAATGTCAACATTAACGGGAGTTTGGAAGAGTTGATTTCAACCCTTATGGGTGATTTTGAGGTGTTTAACATTTCAGTGGAGGAAGTAACTGTAAATGCGGTGGAAGTAGCAAGAGAAATTTAAGTGGAGCCTGAAGATAGGACTGAATTGCTGTAGTCTCATGATAAAACTTGAATGATGACCAGTTGCTTCTTATGAATGAGCAAAGAAAGGGATTTCTTAAGATGGAATCTACTCCTGGTGTAGATGCTGTGAAGATTGTTGAAATGCCAAAAAAGGGTTTAGAACATTACATAATCTAACTTGACAGAAGAGTTTGAGAGAGTTAACTCCAATTTTGAAAGATTCGTACTGTCATTCAATGCTACTAAACAGCTACGTGCATGTTGCAAAGCAGTCATTTGTGAAAAGAATAGTCAGTCAGTCTGGCAACCTTCCTTGTTGTCTCATTTTAAGAAATTGCCACAGTCACCCCAATCTTCAGCAACCACCACCTTGATCAGTAAACAACCATCAATACTGAGGCAAGATCCTCCACTGGCAAAAAGATTATGACTTGCTGAAGGCTCAGATGATTAGCACTTTTGAGCAATAAAGTATTTTAAAATTAAGGTCTGTACACTTGTGTGTTTGTTTTTGTATAATAGACTACAATACAGTGTAAACCTAACTTTTATATTTACGTATACTGGGAAACCAAAAATCCATATCACTCATTTTGATGGGATATTTTCAGTGGTCTGGAACCAAACCTGCAATATCTTTGAGGTATGTCTCTTAATCTCATTGATTGGCAAATCAATGTTTCACCCAGATCCTGCTCCTAAAGTTGTGCTCTGCATGTGCAATGTCTTCAGGATGTCTCCACTTGCAAATCCTCACCCTCATCAGCAGAGGTGCATTGGCTTATACCAACGCAAGTTTATGAGACCCTATTTTGCTCATCTCTTTCCAACTCCTTGCCCTGTAGCATCATCTTGGTAGCTTGTAATTGGCCATGCTGGATAGACTTACATTATGAAAATCAACAAATACTGTAAACAGGTTTTTGTTTTACACCAGGGGATCAGATTTATCAATACATTACTACTCAAAGAAATCTCAAAGTCAGCTTGTCCAAGTGGAATGTTTGTATTTTTCTGCTTCTTCCTCTTTTCTCTTTTTTTGTTTTTAGAAATATTTATTCAAAAACAAGTAATAGCACAGAAAGGAAAAATATTCAATAGTACTAAGAGAAATACATATATTACCAAACACATGCAAAAATACATTTACACACATACATATTTTTACACATATTTAAATTACATACTGGATTTTGAAGAGTTAATACAAAAATTTAAAATATGCCAATAGCTGACATAATTATTACATGTCAAATGATAGTATTTTAGATATATTGTAGCAAATTAAGCAGTTGTTTTCTTCTTTAAAACTTATTTTACTCTGGAATGCTAGTTTTGTGAAATATATCACAGAAATAAGTGAGTGCAGAACTCACTTTTCTGAAAGTTGTCCTAGAGACAGTGGCAAACCCATAGTGAAAAATGAATTTGGTTTTTGAATCAGATCCTCCCCCCTCCAATAATACAACTGAACTTTATTTTAAGCTATTGGAACTACAACTTATTCTTTTTGGAGTTTTCCATCTTAAATAGATTGATTTTTTTTTTTTTTTGGCTGTGCACAGGTCTTACTTCTCTCAATACCCTCTGTTTTTCCTCTATATGTTGAAGTAAAGTTGAAGCCTTCAGAAATAATGACACTTGCAGTGCTCAGCTGGTCCCCAGGGTAGAAATTATTATGTCTACTAAGTTGAGGTTAAAAAATAAAAATCCCTAGGATTTAAATAATTTTGTAGAATAGTATTCTAGCTATTTTTTTAACTTGTGGTTAACTTCCTATGTGGTCCTAAACTAACCCCTGAACTACTTCAGAGTCTGTTGAGGTAGAGATTAGGTATGTTCACATTCCAATAATAAAGTTTACTATAGCATTCATTCCTTTTCCCAGGTATCCCCAGTTTGGGGGCCTTCATAACTGGAAATGTATATTTCCACATTCTATTGGAAAGAAATCTTATATGAGAATATATATTGCCTATGTACACGAATCATATAGTTTAGTAGTTTGCAACTTCCATCCAAATTGGTCTTAATTCTCAGCATCTTTTCTGACCTAAAGATTGACTAATTTCACAACACACCCATGACCAGTTGGTTGCTATTTAAAACATAAATTGCTAACAAAATCTATATATTACATACCCACAGATAAGCACATATTTTGTAACAGTGAATAAGAAGGATAACATGTATTCTATGTAATATACATCCACATTTTCTTACTTTTTTCTTCTTCCTTAACTGCATTTGATTTTTCTGAGTCAATGAAGGTAACATGATTTTCCCATATTGTGAAATGATTCCAATCTAAGAAAACTTAACCTGTAGTAATGCAGATACAAGTAATATGCAAATTTATACCTTGTTTAGTAAAATCTATTTATAACAAGATCATTTTAAAGCACTCATAAGTTAAAGTTGGTTCTTATTTATTCAGTTACCCTATGTCTTTTGATTGATGCATTTAATCCATTTACCTTTAAGGTTATTATTGGTAGGTACTTATTCATTATCTATTTTTCCTTTTATACCTGTGTTTCTGTCTGTCTCTCTGTTTCTTTGTCTTATTAAAGCAGACCCTTTAGCATCTCTTGCAATGCTGGTTTGGTGGAAATGTATTCTTTTAGCCTTCTTTTATCTGGGAAACTCCTTATTTCATCTTACATTTTGATTGAGAACCTTTCTGAGTAGAGAATTATTGATTACAGGCCTTTGTTTTTCATTGCTTGAAATATTTTTTGCCATTCCCTTCTGGCTTGTTGTGTTTCTGTGGAGAAATCAGCTGATAACCTTATGGGAGCCCCCTTGTATGTTATTAGCTGTTTCTACCTTGCTGCTTTTAGGATTCTTTCCTTGTCTTTGACATTTGCCATTTTCATGATGATGTGTCTTGGAGTGGGCCTGTTTGGATTCATCTTCATTGGGACCCTCTGTGCTTCCTGAGCTTGCATGACTTTTTCTCTCAAGTTAGGGAAGTTATCTGTCATTACTTTTTCAAAGAGATTTTCTATCCCTTGTTTCTCCTCTTCTCCTTCTGGTATCCCTATGATATGGATGTTATTATGTTTCATGTTTTCCTGCAGCTCTCTTAAAACCTCTTCATTCTTTTTCAGTCTTTTTTCATTTTGTTGCGCTGTGTGGGAATTATTTTCTATGTTGACCTCCAGCTTGATGATCTGATCCTCTGCTTTCTCTAGCCTGCTTTTGATTCCTTCTGCTATGTTCTTCAATTCAGAAATTGTATTCCTTATTTCCTTCTGGCTCTTACTGATGGTTTCTATGTCCTTTTTAATGCTGATGTAGTTCTCAGTACGTTTCTTGTAGACTCTCTGGGGTTCTTTGTGGTTCCCCTGGAGTTGTTTGTAGTTTTCTTTGAGCTGGCTGAGCTCATTCAGCTTCTCTATCATCATTATTTTGAATTCCATGTCTGAGAATGTGCTTGCCTCTATTTCATTTTGCACTCTTCCTGGGGATTCCTCCTTTCCTTTTGCTGAGGGTTTATTTGTTTGACTCCTCATTTTAGGTGACTCTTGCTTATTTCTGCTTCTTGGATTGGTCTTCTCTGACTTACCATCTTAGTGGTGTGACCTTCTATGGTGTAGAGGTGCACAATTTTTACTTTCTGGCTCCGGGCTTGGTGATGTCAGCTCATGTCCCAGTCTCATTATTTTCTTGATGAGTCTGCTTAAAGATTTGTCAATTTTGTTTATTTTTTCAAAGAGCCAGCTCTTGGATTTATTGATTTCTTGAATTGTAGTTTTATTCTCTAAGCCATTTAATTCTGCCTGATCTTTATTATTTCCTTCCTTTTACTTGCTCTGGGCATTGTTCGTTGTTGCCCCTCTAGTTCTTGTAGCTTTATGGTTAGGTTGTTTGTATAAGCTTCTTCTATCCTTTTTAGGTAGGCCTATATTGCTATGAATTTCCTTCTGAGGACTGCCCTTCACTGTGTCCCATAGGTTTTGGGCTGTTGTATATTCATTTTCATTTGTTTCCAGAAACTTTTTGATTTCTTCTTTGGTCTTATTGTTAATCCATTTATTACTTAATAGCATGTTATTTACTCTCTATGAATTAGAATGTTTTTAGAATGTTTTTTTTTTTTTTTTTTCCCTTGAGGTTGGTTTGTAGTTTTAAGACATTATGATCTGAGAAGATGCTTGGTATGATTTCAATTTTCTTGGATTTGTGGAGGTTTGTCTTGTATCCTAGCATGTAGTCCATTTTTGAGAATGTTTCATGTGCATTTGAAAAGAATGTGTATTTTGCTTTTTGGGGGTGAAAAATTCTGTATATATCAGTTAAACCCATTTCATCATTAAAAAGTCAAAATAGATATCTTTTTGATAATAGCATGTTATTATTTTATTTATAATATGATCAATGATATTACTCACTTACTTCTACCCATCTTATTTTATAAATCCAGTCACCATCTCTTGCTTTGTTTCTTTTCTTCCTATTTAAAAAAAGTGGTTTTTTTTTTTTGTTGTTGTTGTTATTATGTTTTTCTTATACTTCTTATAAAATTAAATACTTTCTTATGGGCTGCTCACAACTTCTTTTTAAAAACCAGTAAGCTTAAACTTAATTTAAACAAAAAAATGCATCTAGAACTTGCATGAAATTTTTTTCTATTATTACATTGTTATCAGTGTATTAGTTTGTTAGGGCTTCCATAATAAAATATTATAGACTCAATGGTGGAACAAGAGAAATAATATTTTCATACATTTGGAAGCTAGAAGTCCAGATCAAAATGTTGTTAGGTTTGTTTTTTCTGAGGCCTCTCTCCTTTGCTTGCTGCCTTCTCACTGTGTCCTCCAGTGGCCTTTCCTCTTCATGTGCATTATGGCTGTTCCTTCCTTGTAAGGACAACAGACCTATTTGGGTTTAGATTAGGGCCTCACCTAAAGGGCTTCATTTTTAGCTTAATTAACTCTCTAATGACCTTATTTTCAAATACAGTCACATTCTGAAGTAGGGAAATTGGGACTTAAACTTGTGAAGTTGGGTGAGGGAGGGGTACAGTTCAGTCCATAACACATATTAATGTCACCTGGAATCTAAGTGCTGTTATGGATTCACATCCTGACTCTTTCATCTACTAGCTCTGTGGCAGATAGCAAGTTACTCAACTTCTCTGTGCTTTAGTATCATTAGTTTCCAGGTAGATAGCTCATTGTGTTGTTATAAGGATTAAATGAATTAACACACAAACAAAATAGTGCCTGGAACTTAATTTAAGCTTAGCAATTATAATTAATTACTACCATCACCACTATCCTTCTAATACTTACGCTTAAGAGTAAGTTTTACATATTTCTTCACTCACAATTATGACATTATTGGTTTTGTTTTGGTTTCTTTAACCAACATTTCTTGTAATCTCTACTTATATCTACCGAATTGATTTCTCATCTTGTAAATTGTTTAGTAGTTCTTTCAGAAAGGGTCAATATAAGATTGAATGTGTTTTTGTTTTGCTTTCACAAACAGTTAAGTTTATGTGGTACAGAATTCTAAGAGAAAAACATTTTTCTTGTAACTTTGAAGACATTGTTGCATTTTCTTTTTGCGTCTAATGTTGATGAAATATTAGACATCAAAGTTAATATTCTGGAACGTTTCAGGATTTTTCTCTTCATCCTCATTGTTGTGAAATTTATGCAGTTCTTTTTATCTCCATCTTGCTTGGTACTTTTAATGGCTCATGACCTTTTAAATCTGAAAACTCATATCTGTTAACTTTCCTTTTATAATTTTGCTCTCATCTTCCTTTTATTCAATATGCTGAAGGAATTCTTGAGTTAATATTTTTTTAAAGATTTTATTGTTTTTAGAGAGAGGGGAAGAGAAAAAGGCACAGAGGGAGAGAGACATCAATGCGTGGCTGCCCCCTACTTGCCTCCAGCCACAGACCTGCCGGAGATCCGGCCTGCAACCTGGCCTGCAACCTGGCCATGCACCCCGACCGGGAATCAAACCAGTGACCCCGGGGCCCACAGGCTGAGGCCTCATCCACTGTGCCACCAGCCAGGGCTTGAGTAAATATTTTATCTCACTGGTTTATTGTTCTAATTTTGATTTTCAGTATGCCCCTCAAGTTTTAATTTTTATTACACATTTATCTTAATGAACATCTAGTTAACTCTAAGTAAGGCTGCAACATCTTTTCATGTCACTCTGGTAATTATTTTTATTTTAAATTCATGTGTAACTTGCTATGTTTCCTTGATGTGTAATTTTTTCTGATTGCTATGTTTCTTTTAAGTATTAGCCTTTCCCAAAATATTGGTAATTTTTGGTTCTGTGCTTATTTTTGAATTTGAGATTCTCTATTAGTCTTTCTATACATGTTCTGTTTACTGCAGCTTGTTTCTGAGAGAGTTGTTAGAAATGGTGCCTGGTGCTGGGTGCCAACACTTAGTCTGTCAAGGATCCAGGCCTCCTCTTCTTCTCAGATGCTATTGTCACTCTGCTTTGTTTTTCCAGCACAAGCACATACCTTCGATGCTTTTCTATGAGGCATGGAGGGTCAGGCCTCCTGGCTTCCTGTCAGTCATTCTGGGGCTCTACCCCGATCCCAGCATACAAAACATTTATGTTAGCCCAGCCCTGAATTCATTTTGGATTACAGGTTCATACTTTAATGCAATCCTTTTTATTTTGTCTTTGATGATCTTCTCATATACTCTGTTGTGTTGAAGAAAATTCTTCATCTCTTCTGGCATGGTAATGAAGCTTTATGAATCTCCTTCTGACATTTCTGTGGACTTATTTGACCTGTGCCAAGTCCACCATTTTGAATAAATTCCAGAGTTTCTTAAAAATAGTTGTTCTTATTTATAGTTAGCTTCCTACTTTATACTGTTAACCTCTTCTCTCTTTATACTGTTAATCACTTGTTTGACTTTTATTATTAGAACCTGTTTAGGATATAACACCTGAAAAACAAAAGGTTCTCAAAAGACTGGCTTTGAATCTAGAACAAGTTCTTAATTTTCTAAGGCAGAACTTACTAACCTATAAAGTAGGATATTAACAGTACAACCTAATTAAGATTTATGAGGATTAAGTATGAAAACACATGGGCAGGCACTTAGTAGTTCTTTTCATCTGTTTTTTTTCACTCTGTTTTAGAAGAAATCTATGAAATAATCAGCCTCCATACAAACTCTGCGCCTACCTTAACTCATCTCAGTAAGATGCATTCAAAAGATAGAAATAGTATTATTTCAACTATTTCTGATCAGGGTATCCAGAGAGTTCTGTTTGGTATCAAACATAAACCTTGGGATTGTCTTCTTCTGTTACTTTCCTATGGTTTGTAATGGCTATGACAACCGCATCTGTAATCTCTCTTTATTTATTACTATTTACAGGCAAGTTGATTTTATAGAAATGCATTAGCCAGGACTCTTCCAGTTGTACTTCCCAGTTCATGCTAGTAGTTTCCATGCCAGCTAAAGGAAAAAGAAAACCTAATGACTCATCTAGGGGTTCAAATAAGGCAATCAATCTTCTTAAGCCTCTAGGTTCTACTGTCCTCTTGGATTCATTCTTAAGGTGATACTTTTCATATTGTAGTACCAACAAGCATAAGCCATACATGGTCTTTAGTGTTTAAGATCTTGTCCGTATCCTTTCAGAGTTTATGTCAAGTCACAGAAAAACAAAAATAAGTAAACAAACAAACAAACAAATTCTAATGACTCTGCCAGAACCAATCACTTATGTAGGGGGTAGAGTGCTTTGATAGACAACTAGATTCCAAAGAAAGGCAGTCTTGTTGGTAGAATATAAAGTGGACTAAGAAGGTAGGTACTGTTCTCCAGGAGAACAGGGACCCTGTAACTAGAAGTAGGAATATTGATCAGGATAGGAAAAATAAAATTTCAATACAAATGAGGACAGATAAGAGAGTGAGTCATTCATATTTTTTTGTCATTTAATCTCTTATCTTTCTCTTTATCTCTAAGGAAGCTTTATCTGAGCATTTGTTTTCCCCTCTCATGAGTCAAATAGGGTACTTATTTATTCACTCACTCATTAATTTATTTAGTACCAATTGTTTATTGCATTTCTGCATTTGCAAACTTGGAAATAACTGAGATGCCATGTATAATCTCTCAGCACTGAAAGTCTGGGACTTTTCATAAGCAATAAAGATATGTTCCCTGTTCTCCTGAAATATATGATTTAGTTTTACTTCTATGTTCAAATACATGTAGAATTATTTGTAACATAACATAACATAGCCTTATAAAGATATGCTATGAATGCAAAGAAGGAGGAGTGGTTGCTTATGTCTATAAGGACTTAGGGGTGACTGAGGTCTCTTTAGTTGGAGAGAACTATGAAGAACTTTTCATTAAAAAAAAATACCTTGGACAATGGAGTGAAGGCAGTAGTATGTAGTCAATATGATCCTTACCTATTCTGGAAGAGGAAACTCAATGAAGGCCTATTTGTGGGGGCCAATTTAGTGTGAGATATGAATGTTTAGGCTATGCTGGTCAACTCCTATTTCATTTGTAAGTGATTTACATACAAATTTTCCTCTTTGGATGGATTATGAATATTTCCTGGGCAGGAACCATATATTAGTCTTCCTTATTTTTCCAAGTTTGCCAAGTCCTTTTCAGGGGCAACTCATTATAATATCATCATTATCCATGTTTCAAAAGAGCAAATCTTTCCTGGCAACACAAAGAGCTAGTAACATATATCTATATTTTCCATTCTCTATTAAAGCTGCAGTCATCAATAGGTAATGATAAAAAATACAATCTTTGGGCCCTGGCTGGTGGCACAGTGGATAAGGCGATAGTCTGTGAACCCAAGGGTCACTGGTTCGATTCCCAGCTAGGGCACATAACCAGGTTTCCAGCCAGGTCTTCAGTCAGGTCCGTAGCTGGAGGCAGGTGAAAGGCAACCACACATGATGTCTCTCTCCTTCTCTGCCTCTCTCCCTTCCCCTTTCTCTAAAAATAATAAATAAAATATTTTAAAAAAGTACAATCTTTGTCCCTAAGTTTTTATTTCTGAGTTACGTAATCAAAATATCTCATGATACATACGTCATGGGCTTTGGTGAATCTTGGAGCATCTCTATCATACTGCATATATAGTCTCCTGAAAGGGAAGACTTCTTTAGTACATGTCATATCATTGTATACATAAACATCTAATTCCAAATAGACAGCTAATAGCTGCTATTGCTACAAATACTTAGAAGTCATTGAAATTACAGGTGGCATTAAAATAAGAGGTTGGATATCACCCAGAATGAGAGTATAGATAAACCAAAGTATTCCACATTTAGAAGCCAAGCAGTAGAGGTAGAATTGGCAGACTCGGGGGCAGGAGAAAAATAGAGTTGTATCATGCAAACCAAGGAAAGTGAGGGTTTGAAAAAAAAGACATGTTCAACTGGTTAAATGATACTGGGAAGCTGAGTTAGAGAAGTAGATATTAGATTTGACAACACAAAGGTGACCTTAACAGGAATGGTATAGAACATAAGCCCAACTGAAATGTATTGTGACAGAGAATAGGAAGTAGTGAGGACAGTGACTATAGATCTCATTTTTGGGAAGGTTTTGTGCAAAGGGGAGAAGATATGTGACAATATCTGGAGAAATATAATATCAGAAAAGATATTTACACATATTGATATATATTTTTTTCTTTAAAAGGTTTTTTTTAATTGCAGTTTTGTGTTCAGTAGTATTTTGTATTAGTTTTAGGTGTATAGCATAATGGTTAGACAATCATATACTTTACAAAGTGTTCTCCCTGATATTTCAAGTACCCACCTAAGCACTGTACATTATTGATTATATTCCCTATGTTGTACTTTATATCCTCATGACTATTTTGTAACTACCAATTTGAACTTAATTCCTACACCCCTCCCCCACACCATATATTTAAGATGTAAACAATTAGAGCATGATCTTGTTTCCTAAGGAAATGACCCAGTAAAAGGGAGTGGATTGAAGATTGTGACAGTTATCAATTCATTGCTGTTAGCTCCAAATTCACCCTCCAATAATTCTCTGCGATAATGAACAGAATTCTTTAAAGCATCTCTCCTGCACTGTGAACAGTTGTTAAGTTTTCTCAGTAGAAGGCTTTGGAGGGACATTACAGAGAAAGGAGCTATACTGCTATTTCTGGTGGCTAAGTTGTGGGTCAGTGATGTGGGCAAGGGGACATCCCATGGAGCTCTTCACCAGTCTTGTTCCCAGAACCAGACAATCCCTTGGAGACCTTGCCTCTTGTCCTGGCCCAGCAATAACCTTCCTGGCCTTCACTACACAAAAAAGGATGCTCCATGGGCACAGATTCCCAGTGCAGGTCCTTGCATAGCTCTCCCACCCACTCAGGATGCCCATGTCTCAGCCTGCACTACAGAGCTCACTTCTGCTTGCTCGGCAACTGCAAACCAGACTTGTGCTGGGCAAACCTGCCTCCCACCCCTGATATCCAGTGGATTGAACTACACCTTCCTCAACTAGGTCTAACCTTCAACCTTGGGGAAGACCCCTTCCAAGCTGTTCCTTCCTTGAAACCTTCTTTCACCCTATGGGTACCATACAGAGTTTCCTTATATCTTATAGTCACTAGTGTATCAAAGTTTAATAATTTTATTTCAGACTTCCCGTTTAGCCCACTATGTGGTTTCTACCTCTAATTGCATCCAGACTGACACGTGACCAGAGACATTGTAACTTTAGGAATTCAGCACTAACTGGTGGTTAGACTATACTACCTTTGAAACAGGCTCCTTGGAAAGATCCTCATATAAATCTCCCTGCGATGGTGTAGCTGGTGGGATCTTGCTGGGTGTCTGACTGGCTCTTTCCCTGCCTTGCTTATTTGAGGTTCAACAGAATTGGAAATGGTTGGCTGATAGGGTGAGAAGGACTCTGGAAAAGCCAAGAGAAAGTCGGTTTCCCCGTGGCAGAGCAAGGGCTTGCAGTTTCCAGCGGGCAGTGTTCCTAGACACCTGAAGTCTCGGACCACCAGTCTTGGAAGTGTGGGCGCTACTGCTGCTGCGCACAGCCATCCTTTGCAGAGTGCCTCACCGCAGAGTTACGTACTTGCATCAGCAGTAAAAATGTCAGAAGACCTAAAGGTAAAGGGTATTACCCCTGGTCACTTCCAGCTTGCTATTGGTGGAGGTGAAGAATTAAACTCCCTTATGGAGGCTCTAATTGCTGCTGGTGGTGTCCTTCCACACATCTGTTAATCCCTAGGACAGTCGCACAGAAGACTGTCTAAAGGATGTGGAGTTTTCTCATTGTCTCAGGACTGCTCTAGACAGCTGTCTAGTGCTGGTGATGACAGTGGACTATCTCTGTGGAAAACACAACTTTGCCTTTTTGTAATTCTATTTCAGCAGTTGGAAGTTTAGTTAGTTTTCCAACCAACTAAATTTCTGCATTTGTTTTAACTATTTTTAAGTGTGGCTTCAAAGAGGCTATTCATCCTGAAGTAGGGAGTTCAGATTGAGTTGGCTGTTTTTTGTTTGTTTGTTTTTAAGATTTTATTTATTATTTTTAGAGAGAGGAGAAGGGAGAGAGGCAGAGAGGGAGAGAGACATCAATGTATGGTTGCCTTTCACCTGCCTCCAGCTACAGAGCTGGCTGGAGACCTGGCTTGCAACCTGGTTATGTGCCCTGACTGGGAATCGAACCAGCAACATTTGGGTTCCCAGGCCGGTGCCTATCCACTGAGCTACACCAGCCAGGGCTAAGTTGGCTGTTTTTAAAAACTGTGAAAAAGAGAAAAAATAAATAAAAGTAAGCCAAAACTGTTTTTTTTTGTTTGTTTGTTTGTTTTTTTTTAAGATTTTATTTATTATTTCCAGAGAGAGAGGAAGGGAGGAAGCAGAGAGGGAGAGAAACATAAATGTATGGTTGCCTTTTACCTGCCCCCAGCCATGGACCTGGCTGGAGACCTGGCTTGCAACCTGATTATGTGCCCTGGCTGGGGAATCGAACCAGCGACCTTTGGGTTCACAGGCACCTTATCCACTGTGCTACCAGCCAGGGCAAAACTGGTTGGATTTTAATTGTAATGCGGAAGTTATAGTAACAAACATTTGGTTCTGTACAGACATTATTTCCACTTGGGTAGATAAGCTCAGTAAAAGTCACACCCTCCCACCTGCCCTCTGAAGGAGTCTTCTCAGTGTCTCCTCAGTTTTGGATATTCATTAACATTCTTATCTCCTGATAATGGTTCTCTTGGAAATATTTACCTCTTTGTTTCTCTTAGTAGTATTTATCCATCTTGTCTAAGAACTCATTCTATCCAATTGCCTTCCCACTGTAATCAAAATAAAATTAAAACTTTGCCATAGGCTATATACCTCCATAATAATCTGGCCCCTGCTTTTCTAAAATTCTCCCTCCATATTTCCCTATTGAAAATACTCTAGGCATAATGGTCTTCCATTCTTGAAAAAGCCAAGCTCCATCATGGCTTAGGGGTTTGCACTTGTCCTTTATTTCTCTAGGATCTCTGTCTACACTTTCATTCATGGATGACTCCTTTCCATTCTTTTGATCTCACTTGAAATTCCTTCTCCTCTAAGATGCTGTCTACTGCTCTAACTGGTCATCTCCACCACCACCATGTAGTACATCTCCAGCCTATCACCCTATTATATACTGTATTTATACTGCTCTAGCAGTATGGAATTACTTTATATCTTTTTAAAAATATTTTATTTATTATTATTTTTAGAGAGAGGGGAAGGGAGAGAGGTAGAGACATCAATGTATGGTTGCCTTTCACCTGCCTCCAGCTACGGGCTGGGCTGGAGACCTGGCTTGCAACCTGGTTGTGTGCCCTGGCTGGGAATTGAACCTACAATCTTTGGGTTCTCAGGCCAGCTATATCTTTTTTTTTTTTTTTTTTTAAGACTTTATTTCATTATTTTTAGAAAGAGGGGAAGGGAGAGAGGCAGAGAGGGAGAGAGACATCAATGTATGGTTGCTTTTCACCTGCCTCCAGCCACAGATCTGACTGGAGACCTGGCTTGCAACCTGGTTATGTGCCCTGGCTGGGGAATCGAACCTGCAACCTTTGGGTTCGCAGGCCAGCACCTTAACCCACTGTGCTACCAGCCAGGGCCCTATCTTTTTTATTTATCTTTTTTCTTTATTACAATGAAAATTATTTGATAGCAGAGAATTCTGTGCCTCTTTTTTTTGTAGCTTAAACTAAAATATTTTCTTTCTTTCTTTCTCTTTTTTATTGCTGTTATATTACATTCATCTCATTTTCCCCCCTCTGCTCTCCCCTTCCCCACCCTCCTTATCTGCCCCCCACAGTCAATCCCATGTATTGTTTGTGTCGATGGGTCATCAATGCTAGTTCCTTGACTAAACTGTTCCTCTTCTTTGCCTTCTTCTCCCCAACCCCTCTGTGCCTTTTTGACTACTATAACCCTAAAGACGAAAACCGTTCCTGGCACATGATTTTGGCCATCTGAATATTTACTGGGCACTGAACTATGAACTGTGGTTCACAGGCAAATAAGTAGAAAATTTAATATCCCTTGCCTAGAGGAAACAGGATAAGTAGATTTAAGATTCCTATTATAATTGTTTTTTCCCCTAGATGCAGCAAGAATAGGTCAGGGGCCCAGGGGTAACTGGAGCAGGTTTAGAGGGAAAAATTAAGGAGAGATATGATACCCCATTGCTTTATAATAATTATATTCCCTTATTGAACTGAAATCTTCTGTCAATCAATCTTTTATCAACAGTTTTCAGGAAAGCCTATTTAAAAAATTTTATTTGTATATTTATATACTTATCAGAGGACATGCATATTGATTTTAGAGAGAGAGGAAAGGAAGAAGAAAGAGAGAAACACACACACACACAAAGAGACAACCATCAATCAATTGCCTTTCATATGTAGCCCAATTGGGAACCAAACCCATGACCTATTCCTGTGCCTTGACCAGGAATAAAACCCATGATCCTTTGGTTTATGGAACAGTGCTTCAATCAACTGAGCCTCACTAGTCAGGGTGGTAAAGCCTATTAAAATGTAAGTGAGAGTGATTAAAATGTTAACTTAAATGTGTAGGTTATGGAGAATAATGTGGTTGATTTTCTGCATAATGGTTTCAAACATATTTTAAGTACTAGAGCTTTTTCAAACCCCAAGTCCTCCCAGAAACCCAGTCCACACATAGGTAAAAATGGCTGCTACTCTGACTGGTAGGGCAGAACTCACATGCTGCCCCCAGCCACCTCTCCTGATTTCTGTTCCCCCGACAGTACCTAAAGTATCACCATGATACCCAGGTCTGCACATAGCAAGGTTTGAAAATCACAAAGCTTGGATTAAACTTTTTATTTGGGAAACTGAGACCCAGAGAGATGAAGTGACTTACTCAAAGTTATAAATTTAATGGCTGTGAAAGGACTGGAGCCCAGTTCCCTGAATTCTGCACTTTCACCTGTGTTATCCTATATTTCGAAGGATAGATTCTATCAAGTAGGCTTTTCTCCTAGCAGTGAAAGTTCCTATAGGAACTGTAAAGCCAAAGGCTTCCGTGTCCTGAAGGCCTTGCCTGGTGTTCTGCATCTCCTCCAGGACTGTGGGCCTGGAGAATTGCCTCACAAGATTTCTTGTCCCACCTGGAAGTCATCATGAACTTGTATTTAGTGCTAGAAATAAGAAAACGGGACTTCTTCCTCCAAATATTTAAAATGACTATATTGCTGAGAATTTTTATGAATTGTAGAGAACCTTTAACCATTAGGCATCTTAACTTCCCATTTGTAAAGAGGGGCATGACCCTGATCAAGAAGAAGTTCATGGATCAGCCACAGAGCAGATTATTGCATGCTAATTGGGGATTCAGAGCCAAACATAGCATCTGGTATGATAGAAAGCAATGTTTTCTTAAGCAAGTGAATGAATTTCAGAGGTATGCATTAGTTAGCAAATGCAATTTGACAATATATTAATCTGATTTCTGCTTACAGATTGAGGTGGGTGAACAGGATTTGTGCCGTATACAATTGTTAAATCCCAGGCCCGCATTGAGATCCTGGAAAATGTCCTTTATGGCAAGATATTGAGTGTAACTATGAAAGACATTCTCTTCACATCACTGTGCATCTCCCCTCTGTGTTCTGCTTTGATGGTAAGAATAGTGTGTGGACTTCTCAGAAGACACTGAATAGCTTCATGCTTGCTGAGAGCCTTTCAGAGGAAAACATCAATGGGAAAGGATCTGAAATGCTGGCCCAGAGAAATACCAACAATAGTATTTTCTTTGTCCTCCAGTCTGTCAATTACCCAGTAATATGCTCAATCTCTTTAACTAAACAGGCCAGTGATCCAGTCAAGGGGTTACCATGTTCTTGCAACTGGATGGTGATACTCTTCTCCAAGTGCACAGCAAGTTGGTGTTGACATTTTCTAGAGTGATACAGATTCACAGACTTCAGGGCTGATGACAAATAAGTAATCCCAAAGTGAAAGCAGAATAAAGTTATAAAGATCATAAAAACAAGAGAAAAGATTTGGTATTTGTAATTGAATTAGCTAACTATGTCTGATTTGTATAGATCTAAATCAATAGTTTTGAAAAGTATTTGAGCAATCAAAAGTGTTACATAAATAAGAAATTACATATGCCTCCTTGTAAAACTGTGAAGAACCAAATGTACTGGGGATGGTAAGCATTGGAAGATGATATACCAGTTTTGTAGGTATTATTTTTGTACATTTTATTATCTATAAAATAAACTCCTTTGAGGATAGCGAAGGTACTAATTGGTGTCTTTACAATTCTAAAAACAAGTAAATATTTCTTCTGAAATTATATTTTGTACTTCTGTGTTTCCTTTACATATGAGTATGCATGGAATGCTATTAAGTATATCATCTATAATAATAGTTTTACTATTCCTTTGTGAAGGATTTTCCAGTTGATGAAGGATTTATGTGAACTAATTATTTACCTCAAAGCTTGTATACCCTCTCCTCCCTCTACACACACACACACACACACACACACACACAATGCCATGTTTATAGAAAAGAAAATCAAGAAGTAGAATGACCTGTTCAATATTACACAGATAATAAATGACAGAACTTGCACTTAGATTTCCATTTTCTCCTAGTTCTTGTGAAACTAGTCTAGGCGATTTTTAAAAGAGATTTTATTTATTATTTTTAGAGAGAGGGGAAAGGAGAGAGGCAGAGAGGGAGAGAGACATCAATGTGTGGTTGCCCTCACCTGCCTCCAGCTACAGACCTGGCTGGAGACCTGGCTTGTAACCTGGTTATGTGCCTTGGCTGGGGAATCAAACCAGTGACCTTTGGGTTCATGGGTTGTCACCTTATCCACTGTGCCACTAGCCAGAGCCCAGTCTACGTAATCTTAAAACTTCTGAAAATATATAATATGAATAGAATAAAACCTAGTTCTTTCATTATTTCATTGTTAATTAGAGTTTTATCAGACTATTATTCCTGGTTGATTGATGAAGAAAATGAGAAATAGAAAAGACAGTTCTAAGTGTCACAGTCTTGGGTATGTTAGACTCCAAAGCCCATGCTTTTAACCATTGTGCCTACCTGATGCAAAGCTGCTATCTTGCTCCTAGCATGTGTTCTTTCTTATCATAATAGTGACAATAGCTTATATAAAAAAGAACTTAATATATGTAGCAAAAAGTATTCTAATCTTTTTAAAATTCAATCTTTATCATATTTTTTATGTTACCTTTTAGTCCCCTTCTACCCTGCCCATCCCCATGATCATCACACCATTGTCCATGTTCATGAATCCTTTTTTCCTTTTGCTCAATCACTCCACCCCTTAGACACCCCCTCCACTAGCTGTCATCCTGCTTTCCAATTGTGAGTCTGTCCTCATTTTCCTTATTAGTTCAGTTTGTTCATTACATTAAACATATGGGTGAAATCTATTTGTCTTTCTCTGACTGGCTTACTTTATTTAGCATAATGTTCTCCAGGTCCATCCATGCTGTCACAAAGGGAATTTTTTCCTTCTTATTTATGGCCAAGTAGTATTCCATTGTGAAAATGCCCCATAGTTGTTTTATTCACTCATCTATTGATGGACACTTGGGCTGCTGGCATAATAATGCTACAATGAATGTAGGGATGCTTTATGTTCTTTCAAATTATTGTTTTGGGTTCCTATTGATATATTCCCAGAAGTGGGATTACTGGGTCAAAAGGCAGACCCATTTAAAAATTTTTGAGGTATCTCCACACTGCTTTCCACAATGACTGAATCAACCTTCATTCCCACCAACAGTGCAAAATCAATCCCCTTTCTCCACATCCTCTCCAGTACTCGCTGTTTGTTGATTTATCGATGATAGCCATTCTGATGTGTGTGAAATGGTATCTTACTGTGGTTTTAATTTGTATTTCTCTAATAATTAGTGATATTGAGCATCTTTTCATACATTTTTTGGCCATCTGTATGTCCTCTTCAGAGAAGTGTCTGTTCAGGTCTTTTGCCCATTAAAAAAAAATTAGGTTGTTTGTTTTTTGGTGTTGAGTTTTGTAAGTACTTTATAATTTTTGGATATTAACCCCTTACAATGTATCAGCAAATAAGTTCTCCCATTCTGTGGGTTGTCTTTTTTTTGTTGTTGAAAATTTCCTTTGTTGTGCAAATACTTTCTAGTTTGATCTAGTCCCATTTGTTTATTTTCTCTTTTGTTTCCCTTGCCTGGGAGATATATCAATAAAAAATTGCTACCAGATTTTGCTGTCTATGTTTTCTTCTAGGTTTTTATGGTTTCTAGTCTAACATATAAGTCTTTGATTCATTTTGAATTAATTTTTGTGTGTGGTGTAAGAAAATGTGGTCTAGTTTCATTTTTCTGCATGTGTTTGCCCAATTTTCCCAGTACCATTTATTGAATAAACTATCTTTAGCCCATTGTATGTACTTGCTTCCACTGTTGAATGTTAATTGACTACAAAGGTGTGGGTTTATTTCTGGGCCTTCTATGCTGTTCCATTGATCCATATGTCTGCTTTGATGCCAGTACCAGGCTGTTTTGATTACTATGGCCTTATAGTATAGTTTGATATTATGGTGAAATAGCATTATTCCTCCAACTTTGTTCTTTCTTAGGATTACCACTGCTATGCAGCACCTTTTGTGGTTCCATATAAATTTTGGAAATATTTGTTCTAGTTTTTTGAAATATGTCATTGGATCTTGATAGAAATTGTGTTGAATCTATAGATTGCTTTGTGTAGTATGGACATTATGATGATGTTAATGCTTCCTATCCATGAACACAATGTATGCCTTCACTTATTTGTATCTTCAATTTCTTTCTTCAGTGTCTTATCATTTTTTGAATACAGGTCTTTTATATCCTTGGTTAGGTTTAGTTCTAGGCATTTTATTCTTTTTGAAGCAATTGTGAATGGGATTGGTTTCCTAATTTTCTTTTCTATTAGTTCATTATTGGAATATAAAAATGCAACTGATTTCTGGATATTAATTTTGTATCCTGCTACTTTGCTCAATTCATTTATCAGTCCTAGTAGTTTCTGGGTGAAATCTTTGGGATTCTGTATGTGCATTATCATGTCATCAGCAAATAAAGACAGTTTAACTTTCTCCTTTCCAATTTGGCTGCCTTTTATTTATTCTTATTGTGTGATTACTATAGCTAGGACTTCAAGTACTATGTTGAGGTGATAGTGGGCCTCCCCATCTTGTTCCCAATCTTAAGGGGTACACATGTAGTTTTTGCCCATTGAGTATGATGCTGGTGGTGGGATTGTCATGTATAGCTTTTATTATGTTTAGGTATGTTCCTTCTATTCCCACTTTGCTGGAAGTTTTTATGATAAATGGGTGCTGAATTTTATCAAAGGCTTTTTCTGCATCTATTGATATGATCATATGGTTTTAAAATTTTTATTTTATTACTGTTGTATTACGTTCATCCCATTTTCCCCCCACCGCTCTCCCCTGCCAAACCCTCCCTATTCCCTTTCCCACAGTCAATCCCACATGTTCTCCATGTCCATGGGTTATTTATACTAGTTCCTTGACTAAACTGTTCCCTTTTTTTTGCCTTTTTCTCCCCCTCTGTTCTCCCCTTGTTTCAGGAACACTGAAAGTCTGTTCCTTGTTTCCATGCCTCTGGTTCTATTTTACTTGTTTGTTGATCGTATGGTTTTTATCCTTCATTTTGTTTATGTGGTGAATTACATTTATTGATTTTTAAATGTACCAAACTTACATTCCCAGAATAAATCCCACTTGATCATGCTGTATGTTCTTTTTGCTGCATTGCTATATTTGGTTTGCTAATATTTTGTTGAGGATTTTAGAATCTCTGTTTATCAGAGATATTGGCCTATAACTTTCTTTGTAGTGTCTTTATCTGGTTTGGTGATTAGGATAATGCTGGCCTCATAAAATGAGTTTGGGAGCTTTCTCTCCTCTTGAAATTTATGAAATGGTTTGAGAAAAGATGTTAGTTCTTCTTGAAATATTTGGCAAAATTATTGTGTGAAGCCATCTGGTCTAGGGCTTTTGTTTTTTGGGAGATTTTTAAAATTACTGCTTCAATTTCACTAGGTGTAATCTATCTATCTATTCAGCTTCTTCAATTCTTCCTGATTTAGTTTTGGAAGATTGTATGTTTCTAGGAATTTATCCATTTTATCCCGGTTGTCCATTTTGTTAGCATATAGTTGTCCATAATATTTTCTTTCTTTTTTTTAACTTTATTGTTGTTGTATTACATCTATCCCCTTTTTGCTCCTCTCTGTCCCCCTCCCCACCCACCCATTCCCCTCAAAGTCAATCCCACCTGTTGTCCATGTCCATGGTTCCTTTATACTAGGTTCTTGTCTAAGCTGCTCATAATATTTTCTTACAATTCTTTGTAGCTCTTTGGTGTCAGTTGTTATTTCTCTTCTTTCACTTATGATTTTATTTATTTGAGTCCTCTCTCTATTTTTCTTGATAAGTCTGTTTAAAGGTTTGCCAATCTTGCTCATCTTTTCAAAGAATAAGCTTTTGGATTCATTGATCTTTTGTATCTTTATTTTAGACTTCATATTGTTTCTGCTCTGATCTTTATTATTTCCTTCCTTCTAATTACTTTGGGCTTTGTTTATTGTTATTTTTAAAGTTCTGTTAAGTGTGAAGTTAAATTGCTTATTTGAGCTTTTTCATGTTTTCTGAGATAGACCTGTAATGCTGTGAATTTCAATCAGGGTTGCTTTTGCAAGTTCCACATATTTCACATTATTGTATCCTATTTTCATTTGTTTAAAGGTATCTTTTTTTTTTTTTTTTTTAATTTATTATTTCCAGAGAGAAGTGAAGGGAGAGAGGCAGCAAGGGAGAGAAACGTCAATGTATGGTTGCCTTTCACCTGCCTCCAGCTAAGGACCTGGCTGGAGACCTGGCTTGCAACCTGGTTATGTACCCTGGCTGGGGAATGAAACCAGCGACCTTTGGGTTCATAGGCTGGCGCCTTATCTACTGTGCTACCAGCCAGGGCTAAAGGTATCTTTTGATTTCTTCCCTGATCTCATTGTTGACGCATTCATTGTTTACATGTTTTTAACTTCCATGCCTTTGTGTGTTTTTCAGTGTTCTTCTTGTGATTGATTTCTAGTTTCATAGCATGGTGGTCAGAGAAGATGGATTGATATGATTTCAATCTTAAATTTAATGAGACTTGTTTTGTGTCCTAGCATGTGGTCTATCCTAGAAAATGTTTCACGTACACTTGAAAAGTACATATATTCTGCTTTGGGGTAAATGTTCTGAAAATATCAATTAAATCCATTTGATCTAGTGTGTCATTTAAGGTGCTGTCTCCTTGTTGATTTTCTGTCCAGAAGATCTATCCATTGAGGTCAATGGCGTGTTGAAATCTCCAGCTATGACTGTATTTCTGTTGATCTCTCCTTTTATGTCAATCATGGTTTGCTTTATATATTTAGATGTTCCTCTGTTGTGTGTATAAATGTTTAATGGTTATATATTCTCGTTTTTCCCCCTATATCATTATGTAATGTCCATCTTTGTCTTTTACTATAGCCTTTGTTTTAAAGTCTATTGTCAGATATAAGTACTGTTACCCCAGTCTTTTTTCTTTTTCGTTTGTATGAAATAGCTTTTTTCATCCCTTTACTTTTTGCCTGTGTATATATATATATATATATATTTTTTTTTTTTTTAAGATTTTATTAATTATTTTCAGAGACAGGGGAAGGGAGAGAGGCAAAGAGGGAGATAAAGACATCAGTATATGGTTGCCTTTCACCTGCCTCCAGCTACAGAGCTGGCTGGAGACCTGGCTTGCAACGTGGTTATGTGCCCTGGCTGGGGAAATCGAACCAGCAACCTTTGGGTTTGCAGGCTGGCGATTTATCCACTGTGCTACCAGCCAGGGCTTATGCCTGTGTATATCTTTCAATCTGAGATGGGTCTTTTGCAGAGACCAATATATATTGGTCTTGTTTTCTTATGCATTTCTTATGTTTTCTTACTATATATATATAGTAGCTGAATGCATTGGAGCATTTAAGCTATTTACATTTAAGGTGATTATTGATAGATACATGTGTAGTGACATTTTATTGTTAGACTGTTTCCCTCTTTTTAAAAATTTTCTTTCTCATTTTCTTTTTTTTTTTTTTAAATTTTATTGTTGTTGTATTACATCCATCCCCTTTTTGCTCCCCTCTGTCCCCCCACCCACCCACCCATTCCCCCCAAAGTCAATCCCACCTGTTGTCCATGTCCATGGTTCCTTTATACTAGGTTCTTGTCTAAGCTGCTCCCCATCTTTGCCTCTACCTCTCTCTCCCCCCTACCCCGTTCCCCTGACCACTGAAGGCC
>PVIW01013298.1:0-27997 GCA_004026585.1 Noctilio leporinus
GGGGGAGAGAGGGGAGCAAAAAGGGGATGGATGTAATACAACAACAATAAAATTAAAAAAAAAAAAAAGACTATTGCTGTTGAACATCTCTTCATGTACTTATTTACCTTCTAAATCATTCTTTGGTAAACTATCTATTGCCCATTTTCTCATTGGATTGTTATTTTCTTTCACCTTTACCATAGTTTTGCTTAAAAATTGTTACATGTTTATTGTAAAATAAAAACACAATTATAAAACAAATTAAACATGGTTTGCAATCCATTCTTCAAAGAGACCTACTTTCCTTCCCTCAACTTTCCTTAAATTTGTGAATACTAAAATTTTCAGAAAGAAGTGTGGAATCATATATACTGTTTTGCAACTTGTTTTTAACTGAACAATATCATTTGGATAGTCTTTCATATTACTAAGTTTCTTAGAACAAACTATTTTCAAACAAGTCATTTTTTTTTAATGGTCTAATTTTTTTTAATTTTATTTATTATTTCCAGAGAGAGGGGAAGGGAAAGAGGCAGAGAAGGAGAGAAGAATCAATGTATGGTTGCCTTTCACCTGCCTCCAGCCACAGACCAGGCTGGAAACCTGGCTTGCAACCTGATTATGTGCCCTGGCTGGGGAATCAAACCAGCGACCTTTGGGTTCGCAGGCCAGCACCTTATCCACTGTGCTACCAGCCAGGGCTCAAACAAGTCATTTTTGATTCCAAAGAACTAAAATTTGCCAGCACTGGTTTTAACTTATGAAAGCAATCTAGTATTAGAAGAACCTATGAATATACCAATATAATAATGATCATAAGAAATTTAAAATGTAGATAATAATATTATGATTGTTTTTAAATGGAAGTCAATTTAATAGATGAATACTGAAATATTTGTGAAAGAAAAAGATGTCTATGATTTGCTTCAAAATAATTGGTAAAGGAAAATGGTAGGGGCCTACAGGAAACAAGGTTGTCCAGGAATTGATAACTGTTGAATCTATAAAATGGGAATAATAGGGTTTATTATACTTTTTGATCTATTTTGTAAATGTTTAAAATTTTTCACATCTAAACACACATAAAGTAAAAAGTATATAATAATTAAAATATAAATACTACTGGAACTCTGGCAAGAAAGAAAACTAAAAAAATAATGCTAGGCTTTCTAATTCTAGAAAAGAAAAAAGCACATAAAACAGAAAATATTATAACTATAATTTTTATTTTCAATGATATTTAAAAGATGACCAAATCTAAACTTTTTTAGTATTTTGAGAAAATGATGTAGAGATGAGTATGATAAAATAAAGGATACCCACATGGAAGAGACAAGTCCAAGAGAGTCAAGATATACATAAAATAATTTACAGAAGAGAAAAAAATCAAAGAAATAAAAAGTAAGCTGAAGTGTTGGAGCCAACCAAAAGTGCTCAAGAAAAAGTTGGCAAATTAATGAAAAATGACCCAAACTAAAAAGTTCTGAATAAAATTTGCATTTCAAATATCAAAAGGGATAATGAATAGAGTATGTTTTTTTTTTTTTAATTTTTTAAAAACTATTTTATTTCATTTTTTCTAGAAAGAGGGGAAGGGAGAGAGGCAGAGAGGGAGAGAGACATCAATGTATGGTTGCCTTTCACCTGACTCCAGCCACGGATCTGACTGGAGACCTGGTTTGCAACCTTGTTATGTGCCCTGACTGGGGAATCAAACCTGCGATCTTTGGGTTCGCAGGCCGGCGCCTTACCCACTGTGCTACCAGCCAGGGCTAAGCTTACTTTTGAGTGATGAAAATGTTCTGGAATTAGACAGTGACCTTATTTACCTTTCATTATTTTTTACACATAATGATTTGTACATATATTATAAATCAGTGAATTAACTTAAATATAGTACACTTTATGGCATGTTAAGTTATATCTCAGTAAGATTTATATTTGAAAAACTTCTAGGCCCTGGCTGGTGGCACAGTGGATAAGGCACTGGCCTGAGAACCCAAAGGTTACTGGTTTGATTCCCAGCCAAGGCACATAACCAGGTTGCAAGCCAGGCCTCCAGCCAGATCCATACCTGGAGGCAGGTGAAAGGCAACCATACATGGATGTCTCTCTTCCTCGCTGCCTCTCTCCCTTCCCCTCTTTCTAAAAATAATAAATAAAATCTTTTTAAAAATTAAAAAAAAACAACAACATCTTTTGTGGCAATGTGAAGATATCAGCAATTTTTCTCTATAAAAGTCAAGGATAAAACTGGATAAAACTATCAAAAATCACCATTTTAGGATAATGGAAATTGACCCAAGGTAGACAACAAATTGAGAAGCATTTACTTTTTAACAACTGCTCAAAATCCTTGTAAGAATAAGAGTGTGTAATCTCCTTGCCTAAATGGACTCCACTTAACCCATCCCCCAACCTGGTCACTTAGAAAGGTAGCATTACCTGCCAAAGTGAGATAATACCCGCTGAGGGCAGGGAATGCATTGGCAAATAGCTATTCAGAAAACCAAAGTTTTGCTAGTTTAGTACAGTCCAGGTTGGGGCAAACAACAGACTAGCTGGAAACTTAATGGGCAGAATCTGGAAAACAGAAAGACACAATAGAGCTTATGATAAGCTCACCATGCATTCCAGGCTTACTGGGCAATTTACATATACTCAGGAGAAAGTCAAATCACATGTGAAAACTACCTGTAACACTGAATGAGTTCTACCCAGATCCATCAGCAGAGAATGAAAGCCTTATGGGCTTAATCCATAAGATACAACCTCTACCCCAATCACTGTATGAACCAGTAAGCTATACAAAGGTGTAGCCCCAAGAATGGGAGGCTAAACTGAAAAAAATAAGATTAGAAAAACTGAGCAGAAACATCAGCAGCTGCAGACCACAGAGGATAGAGTCCACAGTTTAAGCATGTTCAAATCAGAATTTTTTAAAACTCAGAAAAATAAAACAAAATCCAGACTTGCTACAATATAATATCTGAAATGCTTAGTTTTCCACTATAAACTATTAGATATGCAAAGAACTAGGAAAGTGTGATCAACAAGCATTAAAAAAGGGTAAATAGACATTTACCCTGGCAAGCTCAGATATTAGACTTTGCACACAAACAATTCAAAGCAATAATTAAGTTCAAATAACTAAAAGAGAATATGACAATGAATCAACATGGAATCTCAATAAATAGAAACTAAAAAGCAAAATAAATAGAAGTAGTAGAATTTGAAAATACAATAGCCAAAATGAAAAACCAGTCAGAGAAGCTCACCAACAGATTTAAAAATGGCAAAAATCAGTCATCACAGACATAAAAATAAACCAACAGAGGATATTCAATCCAAAGGAGAGAAAAAGACTCAAGAAAAATGAAGTCTCAAAATCCTGTGAGACAATATGAAATCTTACAACCATGTAGTAAGAACCCCAGAAGGAGAATATTCAAAGAAACAGTGATTTAAAACTTTCCCAATTTCATGAAAAACATTAACCTATAGACCCAAGAACCTCAATAAATACCAACTTTGCTACACACAATGAGAGCCACACCTAGACAAATCATGGACAAACTGCCAAAATCCAAAGCCAAAGAGAACATCTTGACAGCAGTAAAAGAAAAATAACACATCATCTATGGGAGAAGCAGTATGATTAACAATCTACTTCTCATCAGAAACACCTGAGGCCAGAAGGCTGTATAATGACATGCTCAAAATGCAAGAAAAAATAATGTTGAGCTAAAATCCATATGCAGTGAAACTATCTTTCAAAATGAAAATGAAGAAGCCAGTCACACGGGCCATATACTATATAATTTCATTTACATGAATTGTCCAAAACAGGTTAATCTACAGAAACAGACAGTAGGTTAGTGGTTCTCCAAAGCTGAGGAGGTAATAGCTAAAAGGTATAGGGTTCAGGGAGGGGAGCGGTAAAATATACTAAAATATATTGATTAATATCATTTAAATGAGTGATTTGTATGGTGTACGATTATATTGCAATACAGCTGTTAGAAAAATGATGGTGACAAAGTTATTCCCAGTTAAAAAATTGAGATTTGTTGCTGCTCTACAAGATATATACTAAAGAAAGTCCATCAGGCTAACAGAAAAGAATTGTACATGGCAATTTGGATCCAAAGAAACAAAGAATACTGGAAATTATAAACATGTGGGCAAATATAAAAGACTGTATATATATTTTCCCAATAAATTTCTTTAAAAATCTCAAGACTGTAAAACAGGGCCTGGCTGGTGGCAGTGGATAAGGCACTGGCCTGCAAATCCAAAGGTCACTGGTTCAATTCCCAGCCAGGGCACGTAACCAGGTTGCAAGCCAGGTCTCCACCAGGTCCACAGCTGGAGGCAAGTGGAAGGCAACCACACATTGATGTCTATCTTCCTCTCTGCCTCTCTCCCTTCCCCTCTCTCTGAAAAATAATAAATAAAATCTTAGAAAAAAAAATTACAGCTCACCATTCCCACCCCAAGCCCCACCTCTAGTACTCATCTCTCCCACCCTGTCACACTTGTTCTTTCTTCTGTAGCTTTCATCACTTCTAATATACTATATAATTGACTCACTATGCTTACTATTTATTGTTTTTTCTGACCTGACTACAAGGTAAATTCCATGAGGTAAGGGATCTTTCTTTGTTAACTGATATGTTCCAAGACTCTGGTACACAATTGAAGCTGAACGAAAGAGTAAATGTAACAGATAAGCAAAGATTTATAAACCTGTAAATGTAACAGATAAGCAAAGATTTATAAACCTAACAGTACACAGTAATTGTACACAGTTGATGGGAAAAGGAACTAAACTTCCAGAAGGTAATTTGTCAATACATTTTAAATATTTTGTTACATTAAATATGTATTTGAAGTCTTTAAAGTTTTAAAAATTTTATTTGAAGCCCTGGCTAGGTAGCTCAGCTGGTTAGAGCATCATCCCAATATAACAAGGTTGTGGGTTCGATTCCCCATTGGGGCACATACAAGAATCAACCAATGAATGCATAAATAAGTGAAACAACAAATGGCTATCTCTCCCTCTCTCTCACCCTCTCTAAAAATCAATAAATATAAGAAAAAGTAACTCCATTTTTAAGTATGTAGTCTAATACATGAATCACAGATGCTCTTTATGTAACCATTACAAATTATATACATGTATCCTTACTACAGTAAATATTTACTATAGCAACATATTTAAACAAAAACTTAGGGTATCTTTTGTATTAAACCAAGTCTTCTTATCCGAGAACACAAGTCCCCCTTTAACTTAGCAGATTTATGTAATGGATCACTACCATTCAGCATTCTTCATCTGTTCTTCAATTTAAAGCCCAAAGAGAACGGTGACTATTCTGTATCTACTATTAGCTATTACTGAGTTTTCAGAAACCTGTTAGCTTATTAAAGAAGATCCCACCATTCACTCACATGACGTTCAGCACAGAATCATTGCGAATGACCTTATGGGAGACATCAGCTAGCAAGAAGAGACCACCATCTGTCCTCCGGATGCTAGCTGCATAGCCTGGCCAGATCTGCAATCTGAACAGACAGGCAGACTTTACCATAGGGTTTTTAAAAAGTCACAGACCTCCATTTGAAGCAGTACTTAGAGCAGATACTGCCCTTACCTAGTAACAACAAGAAAGCACCAGCAAACAAATTCAATTAAATCAACATCATTGTAAACTTACCGAAATACTAATCTATGGAAGAGATTTAACTGATAAATTGTATTCCCTATCCTAAAATACTGCTGAGATTTTTGTTCTAAATATGGTGATTTCAATGAAAAACTTCTTTCCAGGACATTCTAAAATAGGAAGAGGAATACAGCACCCACCTGTGCTGCTGCAGTACCATAGCGTTTGCTGGGTCATAGAAGTTCCTCCCCACAAGCTTCATATCCAAAAGTTTCATTACCCTGAAATAAAGAGCAAGAACAGGTTTTCTAGCAGAAGAATCCATTACTTTTAGCATGGTTTCCTTTGGAAGAATATCGGTGTCCTCATCACACCCAAGTGTAGCTTTTACCATGAGAACACCCTTGATAAAAGAACAAGAAAAGCGACCCTGGCATCTATCTCAGGGCATATGCAACTGATTCTAGCTTTTTCTATTCATTAGATAACCAAGAATTGAGTTGATTTCTCAGGGTCAATTTATATTTCACCATTAACTAAAAACACACAAGAGAGAGTCATTTTCTAAATTTGTGGCTATCAATCCTGAAGTTAGGTTTGTTTCTGACCATTTAGCTTACTAGACAGAAATTAAGATTCTGTGTTTCATTAAAACAGATAGTTTTGGGGGGGAAATTATGAAAATTAGGGAGTCTTAGAAAAGTTTAATTATGAGCTGTGTCTGGGAAAAATTCTTCCAGGAAAAGTTTTTATGTACTACCTCTTCAAGTAGCCACACCACTAATATCATTAAATGTGCATTTTAAATACTTGTTTTAAAAGTTCCTAAACCCATTCTCCATCCAACTACCTCAAACCTACTTTCACATACCTAGATCTGGTCAATCACATACGATAACTTTTGAGTAACTTAGCCTCAGTAACACCCATTTATTTATTGAATGTTTCCATATTGATCTACATATGCACTGTAATGTAGTAGCAGCTAAGCTTCTTAAAAAGCAGTGTTACAAGACTGAGGGTAAAGAAAATAAGATGTCAGCTGTTTTCTTACCGACGAAAAACAACATTGTAGAAGGGAATGCACAAGTCAGAACAGGGCTCCAGGATCTTGGTCAACTGAATCTTAACGCTGATCTCAGCACCATCGGTTTTCCTTTGGCTTTTTAACTCAAGAACCTAACAAATACATATACAAGTAAAAAGAAATGACAAAATTATCAAGCTCTAATTTAATCCAACTGTATCTCAGAAAGCACTAAAATATCTTAAATGTTTTCTGCATGCTCCTCACTTTGCTACCCACACTGGACAAAATCACAGCATGACAACGAGGATTTAAGACTGGATTTGGTGAGGCCCTGGCCAGGTAGCTCAGCTGGTTAGAGCATTACCCTGCTATGCCAAGATTCAATCCTCAGTCAGGGCATATACAAGAATCAACAGGTGAATGCATCAAATGGAACAACAAAACAGATGTTTCTCTCTCTCCTTAAAATAATAAATTTTTTAAAAAGACTGGATTTGGTGAGCGATATCCAATGGAGAGCTAGCAAAAGAGCCTTCTGAATTTGAAATTTTAAACCATTATCAGCGAGGTAAAAGGATTCCAACCACTTCTCTTATGCAAGAAGGGAATTCTTAAAGAACTCAAATGCAGAAGTTTCTGAGTTTGACGTTTCTATGGAGAAGTCTAACTTCCCCCTTATAGGAAAGTAAAACTCAAACTCAGGAAGTTTATGATCTCCCATCACTCAAAGCATCAGAACATCATTAGGTTTCATCCAAAAGTACATCTTCTGTTTGGTCTCACTTGTTGAAGCTTAACAGGCAGATAGAGAATGGATCCATCAAAAGCAGTGACATTTCCAGTGACATCTTGATGGTCCTTCAACATGCCAAACCGCATGCTTTTGCACTCCACATTGGGGCTAGAAAGTAATTAAAAAAGAATTTTATTTCAATTTCACTCAAAGAACAGTCTTAAAACTCGAGCTGTGCAATAGGTTTGTTAGAGAAGCAGTCTCCTGTAACTACTGCTACATCTAGTGGTGATATTAAAAATTCAAATATGCTTAACTAAAAAAGGAGTTCGACAGGCCTGGCTGGTGGCACAGTGAATAAAGTGCAGACCTGCGAACCCAAAGGTTCATGGTTTGATTCCCCAGCCAGGGCACATAACCAGATTGCAAGCCAGGTCTCCAGCCAGGTCTATAGCTGGAGGCAGGTGAAAGGCAACCACACATTGATGTCTCTCTCCCACTCTGTGTCTCTCCCTTCCTCTCTCTGTAAAAATAATAAATAAAATTTTTTAAAAAACGGAGGAAAGAAAGAAAGAAAAAAAGAACTTTGGCCCAAGGAGACTTGCTCACAAAAAATAAAAACCTGTAATTACCACCCCTGAAGACAAATGCCATACGATTCTTCCAGAGTTTAGACCACAGGGTCAGAACACTTTTTCTGTAAAAGGCCTAGAATGTAAACGTTCTAGGCTTTACTAGCCATATGGTCTCTGTTGTATCTACTCAACTCTATTAACAAAGCACAAAAGTATCATAGGCAATAGGTAAACCAATGAGTATGACTGCATTCCTACAAAATTTTATTATGGGATTTTACTCTAACCTTTTTTCACTCATGGAAATTACAACTTTTTTATTGATTCATTACAACAAATCTTACAGCTTTGAAAAACTCTAGTAGTCTGTACCATGACTGTCCCATTAATTACATCATAGTAGCATACAACATCATAGTAGCATACAACCTCATTCTACAACTGTAAAGTTTAAACAAATTCAAGGCTTTAAAAGGGTCAAGAACATGACTTTAAGGATTAAAAAAAAAGTGGTAATCCAATGTAGTTGTCCACAAAACCAAACACTCACATGTTTACATTATATTTCAAAATGCTTCTTCAAAAAAATTCATATAGGGAGCAAAAAGGGGATGGATGTAATACAACAACAAAATTCAATTTTAAAAAATTCATATACATGTATAGGAACGCTATATTCAAAGATGTCTTTACAGACTCCTTTCCTATAGTATAAGGAAGCTTCAAGATGATCAGTCCACTGTAATACATCCTCTCACTATTCTCCCAGTGGCCAGATATCCTCTTTACACTACAGCTTCAAAGGTCCAGATTCACAATCTCAAAATTTCTAGAATCTGTGTCTTCTCCTGGGCAATGCAGAGACCTATGGAGACTCACACTTTTCTGTCTCATTAACATTTGTCAATCCACTTCCAGATAAAGAGTTCCCTCTTGTTAATGCTATGCTCAACTTCTCTTATGTTCCAAAACAGGCTCATTTCCAATACCTTCCACTCTCCAAGGTTCAATTTCACCTCTTTTCTAAATTCTCTTCACTTGTCATACGTGCTCCACTCTTGCTTTTTTAACCACATAGAAACCTTTAACGCAATCCTGCTACCCTCTTTAATCAATCATTGTACCATTTCTCATTCCACTTTTTAAATAAGTGGCCAATTCACTGTCTATTCCTACACTCTCCTTTGTTCTAGTTTTGTATTCATAACTCAAACAAAGCACTAGAAGTTCACCGCAGATGCTCTTGGAAGTAAATTCAGAAACATTTTTTTTTCTGTAGCCATAGTCAACCATGTCCTCTCCATTTAAACAGGCCCTTCCTTTGGTCTTTATAACTTGTCTTCAAGGTTTTTGCCCCTAATTTCTTTTCTTCCCCTTTCACTGTACTACTTCCTTGTATAACAATTAGTATTTGTCCTTCAAAAATTCAGTTTCCTGCCCTGACCAGGTGGCTCAGTTGGTTGGAGCATCATCCCATATACCAAAAGGTTTTGATGGTTCGATCTCAGTCAGATTGGGGCACATCCTGAAGTTAAGGGTTTAATGATCAGTCAGGGTGCATATGGGAGGCAACCAGTCAATGCTTCTCTCTTTCTCTCTTACTTCCTCTCTCTCTAAAATCAGTAAACTTACTTTTTTAAATTCAGTTTTCCATCTTTCTAATTTCTCCAGATATTCCAAAATACCCATTAGCTGGAGATAATACGATAATCTCCAGCTAATGATTTTCCTGACATTTTAAGAGAGAACACAGCCCTGTCTGGTAGCACAGTGGATAAGGTGCCGGCCTGCAAACCCAAAGGTCGCAGGTTCGATTCCCCAGCCAGGGCACATAACAAGGTTGCAAACCAGGTCTCCAGTCAGGTCTGTGGCTGGAGGCAGGTGAAAAGCAACCATACATTGATGTCTCTCTCCCTCTCTGCCTCTCTCCCTTCCCCTCTTTCTAAAAATAATGAAATAAAATCTTTTTTTAAAAAAAGAGAGAGAATACAAACTAATAACAATTCTTAATTTTAAAAAAGTATGGTCAACCTAAAATTATTGATATACATTAAAGTTACTTTCTCTGATTTTCTCACCCTCAAATTTAACCCTAGACTGTCACTGAAGGGCTGGCAAACAGTGATATGGAACTCATGTAAGGAGGACCCAGGTTTGTTTTAGTTTTTTTTTTGTTTGTTTTTTAAAATGTTATTGTTGTTGTATTACATCCATCCCCTTTTGGACCCAGGTTTTGTGGGATGTGCATCTTACACCTTTGGTGGGGAGAGACTCTTTTTAAGAATAAGAATACAGCCCTGGCTGGTGGCACAGTGGATAAGGCACCAGTCTGTGAACTCGACAGTCGCTGGTTCGATTCCCCAGACAGGGCACATAACCAGGTTGCAAACCAGGTCTCTAGCCAGGTCTGTGGCTGGAGGCAGGTGAAAGGCAACCATACATTGATGTTTCTCTCCCTTTCTGCCTCTTTCCCTCTCTGCCTCTCTCCCTTCCCCTCTCTATGAAAATAATAAATAAAATCTTTAAAAAAAAAAAAAAGAATACAAAATTACAGATACAAAATACGTTAAAAGGTCATGCAGCAGGGTCTATGTAGGTATGAGGCACTGAACTTAAGCTTAACTTCACAGTAAATCACTTCTAATCTCATGCGTAAAACTGCACCTATTAAGGTAAAATTTGAATTGGTAATATAACTAAATTAAAAATATATATATTTTAAGCTAACCTTAAACTTACTGCAAGGATCCGCATATATGCATTATTGTGGGGTGGGGGAGAAGTCCATCAGGAAGTATATAAAAAACATTCAGTTATTCAAGGTGATTTCATTACTGCTAAGAAGTGACCGATACAGAGAAGAAAAGCTGTGAATACCTGAAAGTCACATGATACTGATAAACTGCTTCATTCTGACACTGTATTTTGATAAGGTTCAATCCCAAAGGCTGAGGTATTCCTTTTGATCCTTGCTTCACAAAAATCTCTCTGTGGTGGGGAGAGGGGGGGAGTACCCACACATACCAAAAAAAAAACAAAACAACCCATACCACACACAGAAACAGATAGGGAGCGGGGTGGGGGGGGGGATGAAATGAATGTAATATAACAACAATAAAAAAATATTTTATACATATATATATAAAAATATGGAACAGATAGGGGAAAGTAATATTTTACACTTTGGTTACAGATACACAAAGCAAGAATGGAAGCATATAAAAGCAAGCTTTGAAGGCTAGGAAATAAATGAATAGCAATCTCTAGAGAAGATCAACCCTATTTGAGTAATATCACTGGAATAAACTAGTAGAGCTAACTAAGAACAAAAGAATTCTACAGAGAAAAATGAATTATATTTCCCCTGATTCCTTATCTTCACCATGACAAAGAACTGACTATGTCTGAACCGGAAGGGAAATGGGAAGTCACAAATCCACTCTCTGGTGTATACTGTGTGTGTGTGTGTGTGTATATATATATATATATATATATGTATATACACATTTCATCAATCCCATTTTCCTTCATCAGGGATTTTCCCACCTCTCTGTCATTCTCCCCATGAGCAAAACAACAAAACAACCTTGTAGTACCTATTACCCATGGAGGACTTCAGGCATAACAGAAACCTTTATAATACCATGAGAAGGGCCCCTCCCATGTCACTACCAAGCATAGAGGGCTGAGCTCCTGACTTACTTTTTTGTGTGTCCTGCAGTCCCCAATGGCAGGTGATCCAGTGAGTGTAGTGGGGACAGGGGCAGAGGTGTCAGTGGTGGCTGCTGGACAGGACCACAAGGAGACACACTGACAGCTCCAGGAGCCTTGTACACACCTCTGCCTATTCCACCAGCTGCTCTTCCCAATGGTAATAAAGGAGCATCTGAATTCCCTCTTCCAAGCATTCTGAAATGTAGAAAAGAAGCAGATCAGGACTTTCTTAATCATACTTCTATATCTCTGTCCCATCTAAGTGACCCCCCCCCCGCCCCCCGGCCAAGTCTACATTCTCTTCCTGAAGGAGTTAGGAAAAGCCTTAAGACTTGGGATTCTCTCCAAGTCCAATATGCCAACCTCACTCACTCACCAACTGCTACTAATATTGATTCTCAGGGCCAAATTGTCATGGCAGACTTGAGGTGGGAGTTTGACTCCCTTAGATTCAAGAACTACTACAACAAGGTTAACTTATTCAAAGGTCAAATGAAGTTGTGAAGTACCCAGTGGAGAACTACTTTTTTGCCCTTTTCCAATGGCTAACTGAATCAGTAGCTGCTGACTACTCTTGGAAAGTACCCATTATTTAATATAAAACGATACATAGTTTGTGAGATAACACAACCTTTCCACTTAAAAATTTTTAATCCTAATTGAGAATATGTTTTATTAATTTTAGGGAGGGAGGGATGAAGGAAGGTGGGAATGGGGGAGGGACACTGATGTGAAAGAGAAACATCTCTCAGCTGCCTTTCATACAGGCCCTGACCAGTAATTAAACCAGCAATGCCTTGATATACAGGACAATGATCCAAATAACCACACCACCCAACCAGGGCAATACAACCTTTTTAGAGTAGCCCTTTGGACTTAATAGAGATACTATATCTGAATTTGACAATTCCTTGAGAAGGAACCTTTACCCACCTATTCCAACCGATGGAGGCCTCAGCCATCTTGCTATCCCCAGCTGCCAATACTGACGGATCAGGAAAAGCGGGACGGGTTTCTTCTTTTTCCTTGTGCAACATACTGATAGACAAGCCTCGACCTAAAATGCCTCTGCCTAAATGGAAGGATCAAACCCCAGCTATGACTGTGAGTTGAACAGGTATCTAGTTATTATTCTGAAGATACTGTATGAATTGAAGAATAAAGCAATCATACATACTACCATGTCTTCTCAAGTTAGTTTTCCACATACCTAAAGAAGGCACTTCCCGTTTCAAAGGGGTCTGGGACTCTCTTTCAAGGCCCAGTCCTTGGAACATGGAGACCAAACCCATGGATTCCTATGAAAGTTGAAGAATAAAGTCATTCCAAGATATAGTTTGAAACCCCAGAAATACTGTCTTTTTTTTAAAGATTTTATTTTATTATTTTTCAGAGAGAAGGGAAGGGAGAAGAGACATTAGTGTATGTTTGCTTTTCACCTGCCTCCGGTTATGAACCTGGCTGGAGACCTGGCTTGCAACCTGGTTATGTTGCTCTAGCTAGGAATTGAACCAGTGACCTTTGGGTTCACTGGCTGGCTCCTTATCCACTGTGCCACCAGCCAGGGCTTAGTTTTCTTAAAGTCTTATAAATAATAAAAATCTTCTTCTTCAAATTCTATGAATATTACAATAAAAAATAAAAATATCATAAAATGTTTAAATACTTAGTTTTTAAAAAATATATAATTATGTTCACATTAGGTTTTTAGGCATAAATAGCTATAGTCTACGATTGATATACAGTATAATGAGTTAAGTTTTATACTTTTCTGGTTTACTTCCAGTACACCCAAGGTGGACAAGTACACTTGAGAGAAAGAGTAGATGTTAATAAATTTTCAAAAGAGCTGAATCATTCAAGGGTATACAGGTTCTTAAAACAACCTCCAACAAAACCTGCTATTGTGTTCCTATAGCAGTCTTAAACTGTTTACTGCTGTTACACTAGTTCAAACTGCCATACATAGACTCAAGCAAGTCATCGGAGTAAAAATATAATATTACTGTCTTCAAATTTTCTTTTTACAGAACATTGTATACGGCACTGTCAACTCTGCTTAAAATTGCCTTAACTGTGTTACTAGGTTTCCCTACACTTACTCTTTATTCTTTGAGATTTATTAATTAGAGATAAATACCATCTTAAAAGTTCCGTATAAGGCCCCGGCTGGTAGCACAGGGTATAAGGCGCTAGCCTGCGAAACCAAAGGTCGCTGGTTTGATTCCCTAGCCCGGTTGCAAGCCAGATCTTCAGCCAGGTCCATGGCTGGAGGCAGGTGAAAGGCAACAATACACTAATGTTTCTCTCGCTCTCTGCCTCTCTCCCTTCCTCTCTCTCTGGAAATAATAAATAAAATCTTTTAAAAACTTGTTCTGTATAATTAGGAGATTGAGAATACACATAGAAGCAGTAGCAATAGCTCAAGTTCTTCTTTAAAAGATTTGGGCAATGAGCCTTCTTAAGAAAAAAAAATTCTTAACAATTATTACCTCAGAGGCAAGAATGGAAGTTAATACCACAAAGCCAAATCCAGAGTAAAACTCTAGCATCTTTTTGTTTCTTATTTAATTTTATTGTTGTTGTATTACATGCATCCCATTTCCCCTCCCCTCTCTCCCCTTCCCGACTCACCCATTCCCCACAAAGTCAATCCCATTTGTTGTCCTGTCCATGGCAGAGTAAAAATCTACACATTTAGAAAGAGCAAAAGGATGTATCTTTAAACCTACCACTTACATATGTACATAAGCTGGAGGACAAAGGCATTTACCCAAATCCATTCAGCATTCATTATGGGGCACTTTTTCTAGACTTGCAACTAGAATTTGAACTATCTGTTCAGAAGATGTTAAAGGGGGGGAAAACCCAAACAAAAAAAATCAACCCTTATTTTCATACACAGGACTTCACAGTTTTCTAAGCACGCTGAGATCCATCATGCTCTCTGATGATCAGCTACACGCTTTTGTTACGTGTCCAGACATGGTCTTACCCTGTGTGCAGGCCCACTCGGAGGGCTGGGCTCCTCTGGCTTTCCAAACAGGCGGCCTCTGCCTATGGGTCTTGCTCTGCCCAGAGCTGAGGCCAGGGGTTTGGGAGCCTGTGGCCAGGACCCCAGCATCCGCACACATTCAAATGGGTGCCCAGGAGAAGGGCCCCTGAAGGGGGGTCGGACAGGATCCATGGAAGGCTGCAGAGAACACAGGCGTCGATCCTTTTCAGGTTAATCACCTGCCAGCATTTTGCAAAGCGTCAAGATTTCCAATCGTTTTCCTTTTCCTTTTGGACAGGCTCACAAACCATTAAAGAAAAACTTACTTTTGGTCAGACCAGTGATACAACCAGCCTCCTATATCATGTTCACTTCAAAAGCTTCTATTTAGCCTACAATATTCTAAACAATCACAATTAGCAGCCCTACAGAGGCTAAGCCCTCCTTGAATTTTCCTGTATTTTCTACCCTAACAGCCTCTTGGAAAACTCAGTACCATGTGCTAACTACCTGTTTTAGGGAAGTACATTTTATGTATGAGCATAATAAAACTATTCCTCACACAGACATAGCATAATACTCTGTCAATAAACATCAATGGGTTTGCTTTGCTTTTGGCCTCTTTTCCTTTACCAGAGTGCTAATTTTTTTTCCAGCTTATTATCACATTAAACTGTCCCATCTCCTCCGTGATCTCCTTAGTAGCTCCTATGCATCTCATCCAATTCCTTCCCATAAAACTTTTGAAACTTCACCAAACTGAGGTCTCCAGGGTACAGGTCCTTTCTGCATTAAGCCTACAATACTGCTGCATGTCAAGTGATATTTCACATTTTTTCCCCCTAGGTACCCAGGAATGAGGCTCCTCCTGCCTCCCAAATCTCAGGCCCTCTTCAAAATCACTGTATAATCTACAGATTTCAGGAATCCTTCTTTAACGGGGCTGCCTCCATTGTCCTGATCCACCCCTGATCCCTGAAGAATCTTTCTTAACTGAAAACTTAAATAAGCTTCTTAACTTTTGCAAACTTGTCTTACATGCTAGCTACAAAGAAATCGAGTCATGCACATAAAAACAAGACTGACACACAATTCTTAAGTTGGTACTAAAGGTGGAGCATCCAGAATCTGACAAAAAAAAAATTAATTCTGCTATCCTCTTCTACACTCAAATGGTAGGATATGCCTCCCTTCCCCAAGCCCTCCTTTTTGATTCCTTAAGTTGCCTTTCAGTTAGCCTGGCCTTTGGGTTCACACCACCCTAGCACCACCGCAGAATCCAGAACAATCAGGCGCCTACCCAGGGCCCACCGAAAAGCACTGTAACACCAAACCCATTAAGGATTTCTGGAATGTTCCCCCACCCCCACCCCGCCCTCACCTCCACGAGGTGGGCACCCTCCAGAAGGCCCTCCTTTGATTAGTGGACAAATAGCTGGCTATTAGTGCCGGCAGGAAGAGTCCCAGGTGAGACCTACCTTCCCACCTCCAGGTGCAGGTCCCGGCTGGGCCCTTAGGGCCCGGGCCTAACGGGAAGGGAGCCCTCGCCCCCACCCTACCCCCACCCGCCCTCCACCTCTGATGTGAGCACCGTCCACCAAACCGGGAGGTCCTGACCGCCGTTCTGTCCAAGTAACACTTGTGAACACTCAAACCCTGCGGGAGTCCCCTTACTCTTTGGGCTACCACATTCCTACCTTTTCGAGGTCCTGTGTCCTCCTGCACACGCAGCCTCAATAACCACTTCCCGCTCCGGGCCCCGCACCTGAGGGGAGAGGAGTAGGCCCGCCGTGGGCGTGGAGGGCCACCGCTCGCCACCACGAGCTGGCGCCAAAGCCCACTGGCCAGTACCGCAGCGACCTTGGCCTCCCTGGGCCTTCTAAACCCGCGTCGCCGCCGCTCACCAGGGCCGGAGCTTGAGCCTGACTCTGCGCGGCCAAGCCTGCGCTCGACACAGTCGCCACACCCAAGGACCCACATGCTCGGACCCGAACTTCCGGTCCTCTCGCGGGCCTCAGCGGCGGAGCCCATTGGCCAAACACATGCCGCTCACAAGATCCAGCGATCTCATTGGCTCGCCTGCAAAAAGAGCCGCATCTTTTCTAGCAGCCTCGCTCTACAGGGAGGTCAGCACCAAACGGGTGCTACGAATGGGAGTCTGGAAGATAGGAGTGAACGGAAGCATTAAAATGTGTCACATTTTAAAGATCTTGCCTCCCTTTCGGTGGGCAACTTCTGTAAAAAGAGATTTAGTTTACATGCTCATGTTGAAATTGACTTGCTTCATCCTTTCCATTGAAAGAATATAGGAATATAAGTGGTGAATGAAAGAATAAGCTTGGGTTTACAAACACCTAATTATGTGATCTCTGTGCCTCACTTTCATATGTAAAATAGGGATAAAGCATCCATTTATAGGGTGTATAGTAATTACATTCATAAAATACTTAGCACAGGAGATTCCTGCAATAAATGTTGCCTTTAATTATTTATTTAAAATATTTTATTCATTATTTTTAGAGAGAGAGAGGGAGGAAGGAAGAAAGGGAGAGAAACATTCATGTAGTGTTGCTTTTCACCTGCTTCCAGCTGGGGACCTAGCTTGCGACCTGGGTATGTGCCCTGACTGGGAATCAAACCAATGACCCTTGGGTTCACAGGCCAGTGTTCAATCCACTGAACCACACCAGCCAGGGGTATCATTATTTACTAATGTCTAAATATGTGAGCCAAGAAGAGCTTTTTCAAACTGTATAAAAGTATTGATGTTTAACTCTGCTATTACTGAATATTCTCATCCCCCAAAATAAAGATTTCTCCCCCTTGCCCAACCATTTTGGCAAAAAATTGTACCCCTCTCAAACCCCAGTTTTTCTGCGGTGGTTGAAATCAAGCTTCAGAGATACTGACTTGTACTGTAGAGACATGTAAATGATCTGTGTGGTATAGGACAGAAGGCTTTTCCAAGTCTCAGATATCTCACACCTTGTTTTAATCCATATATCCAAGGACTTTCCTCTCCTTCCCAAATCAAAATACAGTTCAAAAATTATTGGCACAGGAGGATTTTCAAAGCAGGAACCTATTAGCAGTATACCCCTTCATTTTTTGTAGACGTTATTTGTTTAACATTATGTTATTCTATTGCATGTTCTACACAATTTTATCTTACTATATATAGGCAGAATTATTCTGTTGCTTATGCAAACATCTAATAGCAAATGCACACAAAACAATTATGCAAACTGTTTTTGTAACCTTGATAAAGCCCAGCTCCCTGTCACTCTTAGTATTCTTACCAAACTTTGCATAAAATATTCATTCTATACTCAGAAAAGATACAAATGGCTATTAAGTATCTGAAAATGTGCTGAACACCATTAATCTTTAGGGAAATGCAAATGAAGACCACAGTGAGATCTCTTCACATTCACTAGAGTGGCTATAAGACAGATAATAACTGTGATGGTTAAATGTATGCATCACCGTGATTGGGCCATGGGGTACCCAGATATTTGAACAGACATTATTTTGAGTGTTTCTGGGAGGATGCTTCTGGATGAGATTAACATTTTAATCTGGAGACTGAGTAAAGCAGATTACTCTCCTTAATATGGATGGGATCATCCAATCAGTTGAAGGCTTGAATAGAACAAAAAGGCTGACCATCTCTGACTGTAAGAGAGAATTCCTCCTACCTGACTGCCTTAGAACGAGAACATTAGCTTTTTCCTGCTTTTGGAGTCAAACTAAAGCACTGGTTCATCCTGGACCTTGAGCTTGCCAGGTTTGAGACTGAAACAACACCATCAGCTCTCCTGTTCTCTGGCCTTCTGACTTCGACTGGAACCATACCATGAGCTCTCCAGAGTCTCCAGTTTGCCAGCTTATTCTGAAGATCTGGGGAGTAGTCAGCCTCCATAATCCTGAGGAAATTATTTATATATCCTGTGGGGGTCCAGAATGAGTCACTCCAAGATATGTCTCTGTGGTATGCAGGTTGTTTTGTGCGAAAGAAAGACAACTTCAGCTGCAGGCTCAAGAAGAACTTCTGCTTCTGCCTTCACTACCTGGAAGAACTGGAATCAGGGGGCTAAGGGGCTTACCCATAATGGGAGGTTATAAGAGATAACCTCATTTAACCCATCTATAGGAGAGCACAAGTTTCTCTTTACCAAATGTCCATTCTTCTTGTCAACCTGCAATGACCCTTTGAAGGGCTCCCCCATCCCACCAGGTGCATCACTTCATATATACCTCAATCCCCCTTTCTATCTCTGGATCTCTCCTATATGTGGAATCTCTGACTCTGTCATGTATGTGGGGGTTCCCATATATATGTATATTAAATTTGGTTATTTTTGCTCACTAATCTGTCTAATGTGTATGTGATTATTAGACCAGACAGACAGGAGAACCCTGAGGTAGAGGAAAGTTTGTTCCTCTCCCACAATCCTAATGGTCACGCTTCTCTGGAAAACTGACAAATACAGAGTTTGATACGGTGAAATGGGACACTAATGGCACAAATACATTAAAATGTGGAAGTGGCTTTGGAATGAGTGGTGAAGATAGACTGGAAAAGTTTTTAGATGTACACTAGAAAAAAGTCTAGGCTATCTGAAGGAACGATTGGTAAGAATTAACATTAACAGTGCTACTGGTGAGAGTTCAGACTCAAATGAGGAACATGCCCTTGGAAACTGGAGGAAAGGTGATTCCTGTTATAAGTGGCAAAGACCTGACTGAATTGTGTTCTGTCTGGTATTTTGTGAAAGGTAGAATTCACAAGCCATGGACTTGGATATTTAGCTGAGATTTCTAAGCAATGTTGAAGGTGTTGACCTGGCTTCTTACTGCTTTTAGTGAAATGCAAGAGGAGAGAGATAAATTGAAAGAAAGGTTAAGCAAAACAGAAGCAGAACTTGAAGATATGGGATGTTCTCAGCCAATCCATGTTGCAAGAATAAGAAATTTTGTTCTGTAGAGAATGCCAAGCATGTGGCTAGACAATCACTCCACTAGGAGATTATCCGTGATTAGCCACAGAGTTAATCAGCCATGTCAGCAGAAGCTAGGAGTCAAGATGGGATTATGTAGCCAGAAATGCTGCCAATTCGGACCAAAGTAAATAGTTGCTGGATAAAATAAAGGAATGTTTTCTAAAGGGAGGATTTGGGACCTCTGGGATTCTACAGGACAGGACAATAGAGCTATTCAACATGCTTTATCCTTTAAGAAAAAGGAAGAAGAACCCCAAAGGTGATTCAGAGATTCACAGGACTGCCACTCCCCCCCCCCCCCCCCACACACACACAGGTCCAGGAGGCAAATCAGGTTGGTCTTCCCATGTTCACAACAAGAATGGAATGTTGCCTCCAGGTGGTTCATAGCTCAGCTCTCTCCGCACCCAATTTTGATGATATCTAATTAAGACTTCGGACTTGGACTTAATGCTGGAATAGGTTAAAGGTTTGGAAGTAAATGTATTTTGATGAGGAAAGGACATCAATTTGAGGGGACCAGAAGGCAGAATGTTATGGACTGAATTGTGGCCCCCTATATTCACATGTTGAAGCCTAACCCACAATTTGGCTGTATTTGGAGACAGGGCCTATAGGGAACTAATTAAAGTTAAATAAGGTCACAAAGGTAGGGCCCTATTCCAAAAGGATTGATGTCTTCATAAGAAGAGGAAGAGACACCAGAAATCTCTCTTTCTCTCCATGGGAACCAAGAGGAAAAGTCATGTAAGGACACAACAAGAAGGTGGCTGTTGATGTCAGGAATCGAACTCTTACCAGAAATCAATTTCACTAGCACCTCAATCACCAATTTCTGGCCTCCAGAACTGTAAGAAAATAAATGTCTGTTGCTTAAGCTGCCCTGTCCAGGATACTTTGTTACAACAGCAGTAGGTGACAAATATAATAATCATCAACAAGGATGTTGCAGTGTAAGTGCCTGAAATCAAGCTTTTGACTGCCAAGGCACACAGTTCAGAGGCATCCATCTTGAATTAAAGTGTTGTCAGCTACGTAACTAGTTAAAGAACTAGGCTGCCCTACCCATGGAGTGCCCCCCACTTTAGAAAGCTCTGGGCAACCCAGACAACTAACCTCTTGAATGCCCCACCTTTTCCCTTCCTGGATCCTAATTCCTGCTCTTATGTGTTAAACTTGCCAATAAAGAGTGAATCTGTGAAATCCTAGGCCCTCCACCCTAATAAAGGCAGAACCTCAGATCTGCAGTCCCTTCCACTGTCCCCCAGGACCTGTGAGTCATAAAGCCTGCTTTTTTAAAGTGCCCTGGTGGTTGTTGCTGAGGTGCATTCAGCCATCACAGCAGGAACCACAAGGGTGGAGCCAACTGCAATACTGGCCATCAGGAACCTGTCTGTGGGGACTGGCCACAAGACAGGCTGAGACTGATACAAAACAGATGTGGCAAAATCCGGAACCCTGATACATGGCTGCTGGGAATGTGAAATGGTGCAGCCACTTGGGAAAACATTTGGCAGTTTCTCAAAAAGTGAAGCCAAAAATTACTGTAGGAACAAAAGCTTCTATTTCTTAGTAATTACCTAAGAGAAATGAAAACATATATTCACACAAAACTTGCATGCAAATGTTCATAGCAGCCTTATCAATAAAAGTCAAAACCCTGAAACAACTTAAATGTCCATGAACTGGTGCATGGATAGCAAAATGTGGTATATCCACACAAAGGGCAATAAAAATTCAGCAATAAAAAGGGACAGACTACTATGCTATGCCATTGAATGAAGCCATGAACAGGGACCATATGCTGTGTGATTCAATTTATATGAAAAATCTACAAGAAACAAATGTATAGAGACAGAATATAGAATAGTGGTTGCCTCAGGCTGGGTGTGGGACTGAGGATGACCTGTTAATAGGCCTGAAGGATCTTACTTACCCAGAATGTAACACAGAGACAAAGAGAGAGAAATTAAGGAAAGCAATTGAGAGACATGGAGGCCAGAATTATGATAAAAGGTCCAACAGAGTTTGAGAAGGAGATAACATGGAGAAAAGAGGAAGACAATACTTAAAGAGCATTGGCTGAGGATTTTTCAGAACTTATGAAAGATACAATACTTCAGAATCAGGAAGTCCAGTGAAAACACTAAAATAAAGGAAAATGACCCCAGAAGGAAAGTCTGAGATGAAAAAAGAAATCATAGGTAAAGTAGTTGATTTAATAAAGTAATAATAATAGGATCTAATAGGTGGTGACTTAGCCTTGATTCTTCAGGAAGTGGAGCCTGACACTAAGATATGCAAGGATCTTATTGGGGAGTGTGCTCTCAGGGAGCAGGTGTGAGGGATGGAGGAATGATGCAGGGAGGGAGACAGATAATTTAAGGATGCTTTCATCATGAGTGGAATGACTGAGCAACGGCTAGGGGATTTGGAGGGGCAGGAGCTAGGACTGGCCCTTGCTGTTTAAAGGAGAATCCCACTGGAGACTGAAGAGAATGGTGATCAAATCAATACTAGAGGCATCTTGCAGAGCATGGCTGACTCAGTTCAATTTAAGGGCTGGCAACACCTGAAGAAAACCAGGAGCTTCAGGGGCAGTTCTGACAGACGAAGATCATTAATTTCCTTTGTGTTCTCCTACCTCTGGGGGACTGATGGGGTCCCTCCCTAAGTCATTATTCTTCCTTCATAGTGTCCTGTTTCAGTAACTATAAATTTACCATTTGTCATACCTAGACCTTTTGTCCAAATGAATCAGGTACAAGAGGAGCAAGGGTATTTTTATAAAATTTACTCAGTGGTGCTCCTAAGTGACTCAGTAATTTTTTCATAGCAACTCATGACAAAAGAAATACCTTAGGAGTTCCTTTATTCAGTTGTCAGGTCCAAATATTTTAATGCATATTTATGTTGTTACAACTCTGTAGCCATTTCAAAATGATACATATAAATTGAAAGAAAAATATAGCAGAAAGAAAGAAGGAACTTGTACCCTTTGCAACAACATGGATGGAACTGGAGAGTATTATGCTTAGTGAAATAAGCCAGTCAGTGAAGGACAAATATCATATGATCTCACCCATTACGAGACAATAATGAGCAAAACTAACAACAAGCAAAACAGAACCAAGTATATGAATACAAAGAATAGGCCTTCAGTGGTCAGGGGGAACGGGGTTGGGGGGAGGGGGGAGGCAGAGGCAAAGAAGGGGAGCAGCTTAGACAAGAACCTAGCATAAAGGAACCGTGGACATGGACAATAGGTGGGATTGACTTTGGGGGGAATGGGTCAGTGGGGAGGGGGACAGAGGGGAGCAAAAAGGGGATGGATGTAATACAACAACAATAAAATTAAAAATAAATAAATAAATAAATGGAAAGAAAAGATAATGCTTTTATTCTATCTTGGAAAGATTCTATTTATTTAGTTTTAGAGAGAGGGGAAGGGAAGGAGAGAAACATCTATCAGTTGCCTCTTGCATGCACCTGAATCTGGGACAAGGCCTGCAACCCAGACAGGTGTCCTGATCAGGAATTGAACCAGTGACCTTCCACTTCATGAGACAATGCCCAAACAACTGAACTGACCAGCCAGGGCTTTTATTCTATTTTTAAGTAATCAAAATTATGTGCTGATGGGATGTACTGGGTGCTATACAACTTCTCAAACCTTGGATTAGGACTAGACACTGCCATCCCCATTTCCTGTTCCTCACTTATATTGCTTTTTATCACAGCAATTGCAGAAATCCCAACTTCACAAAGATTATTAAAAGGATAACCATTTAATGTTGAAACTGTGATCTACCTTGTACTTGTAGTTCACCGTTTCCCACAGATGCTGAGCATCATTGTGTTTCCCTTGAACATTTAAAATAGTCTACAGTATTCCATGGGCTTGCTGCTGCAGCACCCTGGGGTGCCTCAGAACACAATTTCAGAACTGTGGGCCCAACAGAATGTTATTTGGTTTGGGGAACAAGATTCTTAGGGGGAAAATTTAAAAAATCATATTGTCGTACTTGATATTACTTAATAATGTGAATGTTAACAAATTGTATAAAAGTTAACACTTAAAAAAAACTGGTCTGCATCAAGTTTCAATCCCCTAGGCTCCCTTGTCGATGGGCAGCCACAAGAGGTGAAGCAATCAGCCCTGCTGGGTACCATTAGGACAAAGAAAGAAAATCATGCCTAGAAGGGGATCCCAAATTCTCAAAATAGGTCTCCAAAACACCCCACCTCTTCATTTTGATGAGTACCCATGCTATCGCTCAGAAGAAATGATCACTTTCTGAGAACAGTCATATCTAGTGACCGCACTGCCTTGCTAACACACCTGGACCGCAGGACAATAGATGGAGGGTCAGAAATCATTTTAAGGTGACTTTTGAGAAGGCAGTTCGGTGGTCAACAAACCAGATGACTGTGGGTGGTGGATAGTGAGGAAGGCCCATCAAATACCCTGAGTGGCTGGCACCCATTGTGATTAAAGGCATATCATTTGTGGGACAGCAAATATCCAGAAATATAACAAAGATTGGTTTAAAGAACCACAACAACCTGACCAGAGTCAGCGGGTTGGGCTGACAGAGCAACACTGCAAACTGGACAAATGTCAGTAGTCATGAGCCACCACTAGCAGTCCCGGGAGGGGCCAAAGTTACCAAAGGCTCAACGGCCTCACCCTGTGCAATGGGCTTCCCTCACTGAGAGGTTTCTGTCGGGAGTTACAGGCCTGGCATGTAGTCAGAGCCAATGTATCTGAAACACAGGGACCTTCACCTGGTGCCCAGCCGGTGGTGGTTGGGTGTGTTGTGTGTCATGTGTCTGGTTCAATGGTAGGTCTGGGCAGTGCAGGCTCAATCCACAGCTTGATTCTGGTTGGTCTCATCAAAGAATGGACCCTTACCGCGAGCACCTACACAGTGACTGAGGTGGTTTCATCAACACCCACAATTTGTTTCCATGGTTCATGGCCCCAAAGAGGAAAGTCTATAGTTTAGCCTTCCAGTCTGCAGTTTTCCAAAAGGCCAACCAAACAGCTAGGACATTGTCAACAGCCCAAGAGTCAGTAAAAATATGACAAGGTTCAGAAGGTGTACCGGCCAGAGCTGTGAGTTCTGCCTCTGGGTAGAGCAACCGCATCTGTTTTCCATTCCACACAGCTGACACTGATGCTGAGTAGCCACAGCAGCTCAGTCTACAACATGGGTTTCAGCTTTGCCAACCCAGGCTTGGGTATTTTGGGAACCTCTTCGGACTGGAAGTCCTATTGAGTGAGTGGCTTTCCTTCAGGCTGTGGGGTGGAGGATAATATCTCCTCTAAAGAGCTAGCTGCCTTATTTTCTTTTTAAAAGATTTTATTCATTATTTTTAGAGAGAAGGGTCAGGAGGGAGGAAGAAAGGGAGAGAAACATCAATGTATGGGTTGCCTTTCATCTGCCTCCAGCTACCTGGCTGGAGACTGGGCTTGCAACCTGGGTATGTGGCCTGACTGGGATCGAACCAGCAACCCTTGGGTTCACAGGCAGGTGCTCAATCCACTGAGCCAGGCTAGCTGACTTTTTTCATGCAAAGTGGAAAATGCCAGCCAGCACAGGTCAGGTGCAGATTTTCATATACATTTCCAGCTAAGTGAGGCATGTTGAGTCCTCCCCATGTCATGAATTGTTGAGTCCGAGTTAACCTATCCCCAAACAAACATCAGTCACAAGGCCTCTTTCTAGGTTACCATTCTCAGATGCTTGGTTCTCCAACAGCCAGCTAAGAGATGCTTTTGAAAAGAGGTGTATCTCTTTTCCACATCAGGGAAAACAACCTCCTCGAGAGCTCCAGTCTGGATAATGGTCAGAAGGATTTTCCCCTCAAAGGGATCCCAGGCTGTGGGGTCCCATAGACAGCAGCACTTTTCTACAAGCTCCAGTTCCCATTGGAATAATCCTTTGGACGTTCCTCAGCACTCACAGTATATTCCCGGAAAACACTAGCATCAACTACACACTCAAAGCAAAAGCCACGAAGACAGCCCACAGAATTGGCCCAAAGCCTTGCCCACTAGGTTGGTAAGATCCTTTCTTTTCCCTGGAAACGTAGGGGACAGTCTTCCCTGGGAGGACTTGAAAAGCAGACTTGAAAAGTCCTTTTTTCACTTGCACAGAAATGTAGTCATTGGTTCTTGTCACACACCACACACTGTAGCCATGCCTTCATTCTTTCAACAAACCTTTATTTGGTGCCTATTACGTGCAAGGAACTATTTTAAGTTCTGGGGATACGGTAATGAACAAAACAGCAAAACATCTACTCTCACATGGCTTATGTTCTAGTGGGATAGTGGACAAAAAAGGAAATAAATGTTACATCAGATGGTGATAAATGCTAGAAAGAAAGCAGTAATGAGGCATAAGGAGTGTCCAGGATGGGACATTATTAACTTTATTTAAAGTGGACAGGGAAAGCTTCAGAGACCATACAAAAGTGAGGAAATAAGACATGACCCTATCTGGAGGAAGTGGGTTCTAGGCAGAGAGAAAATAATGAGAAAACCCTAAAGCTGCACCTGCCCACTCTTATAAAAGCAGACAGACTTGTGTGGCTGAAGTAGGCTAACCAGGAGGGCAGGACCAGAGGTCGAAGTGGTCAGAGACCATCCCATGGAGTCTTGTAGACTGAACAGACTTGGCCTTTACTCTGAATGAGATGGGACGTGACAGAATACGCCCATTTTTCCAGGATCACTCTGGCTGCCCAGTTGAGAACAGACCGAAGGGGAGTGGGTGCAGAAGTAGGCTTATCAAATAAGAGGCCAAATCCCACAAGAAAGGATGCCAGCTTGGTCAAGAGTGATAAAGCTGAAAGCAGTGAGAAGTGATAGCTTTCTGGGTAGATTTTTCTAATTGTTACTTTGGGAAAATCTAACCAAAACACTACTATCTCAACTAAAAACATAACAATAATTATTCAATAGTATCAAATATCTAGTCAATATACAAATATTCCTGGTTGCCTCATGATTTTTGTTTTTTTACATTTTGTTAGAAATACCAAAATTACGCAACACTGGATATTGAAGTGTGAAAACAGATTATTATTCAATGACTAACTACTAAGAGTAGGGAAAAGAGATAGGCTCCATTTTTAAAAAAATATTTTATTTATTATTCTTAGAGAGGGGAGAAGGGAGAGAGGCAGAGAGGGAGAGAGACACCAACATATGGTTGCCCCCCACCTGCTCCCAGCCACGGACCTGGCTGGAGACCTGGCTTGCAATCTGGCCACATGCCCTGGCTGGGAATCGAACCAGCAACCTCTAGGTTTGCAGGCCAGCACCTATCCACTGAGCCACCAGCCAGAGCCCCAAGCTCAGTTTTAATTTGCAAAAAGATGACTGGGCATTTTAAAGGGAGAATAGGCGGGAGGGAGAGGGAAGACAGCAGGACTCAAGTGGGAGCTTACTGAGGGTTGGTCACTGTAACTGTGAATAGGCTGGTGATGTCTGCTGGCTGGAAATTATGAAAATGAGGGTTCTGTCATTCTAAAGACTGGGAGACAGAAGCCCTTTCTTTCTGATGGTAGCATATCAAGCAAATGGTCTTTAGTTTCTTGAAACACATACTATGGAGTTATAGGTTATGTATATACATCTCAAAGGGACAAATGGAGGACGCACAATTATAAGCTCTTTTAAGTAAACGCTCTAGGAAAGGGAGCTCAGGGTCTAGTGAAGTGTTAGTTGGAACAAAATGCAAAAAATTTTGACAGGCTGATCTTTTCTAAACGGGAAGGCAAAAGGGACTGGGTTGTCACAGGGACATGGCCTTAGGCTGCCTGAAGGATGTTAAAGTCTGGTCTAGATTCACTGCAGGGCTTTGAATGCATTCTCCAAGCTGAGTTTCCTGCAATTCTCAGAGTAGTATCTAAATAGTGTCCCTGCATTGCCACTGAGTGACATTATATCTTCAATCTCTTGTAATCTATGACTTCCTCCTTCATTCTTCCTTTTTTTTCCCCCCTTTTGATTTGTTTCTGGAAGAAACTGAGTCAACTGTCCTGTCAACACAGTCAGGACTTTGCTGACTGGATTTACATAAATTATTCTGGGCCCTGTATTTCCCAAAATGGGTGGTTAGGGTTGAATTGCTTGCTAGGCATACAGGAAGGGATGGGCTTGGATGTCAGGTTGGGAGATAGGAAAGGGGTCCAGGCTGGAGAGGACAGATTGGGAGTCACAGACAGAGAATTGATAGCAGGACTCTGGATGAGCTTGCTGAGGGAACAGACCAGGGCTAAC
>PVIW01013299.1:0-27996 GCA_004026585.1 Noctilio leporinus
CTGTCCATATCTGATAGTTTGCTTGCCTCTGTTTCATTTAGTGATCTTTCTGGGGATTTCTTCTTTCCTGTGGTAATGGACCCATTTTTAGGCTGTGTTGTAATTCAATCAGCCTGTGATCAGCTGCCAAGCTAAGGAACTGCCAGGATGGAAGGATTGAGTTAGTTGTAATCCTATTGATCTGTGATTCACTACCAGTCGCAGCTGCTGCTTGGGGTATCAGACCAATTCAGTTGGAAATCAATGAATCAGCTACCAAACTCAGTCACTGCTGGACTAGACAGAGATTTTTGATTGTAATCCAATAGATCAGCATCCACCTCAGGTGCAGCTTGGTTGGACAAATTCTCATGTAAATCAATGAATCTGTGATCAGCCCCCAGGCTCAGGTGCCACTGGGCAAGGCTGCAAGATCCATTTGTAATCCAATGAATCTGTTATCAGCCGCCAGGCTCTAAAGTGCCTGGGTTAGACAGCAACATTCAATTGTAATTCAATGAATCTGTGATTAGCCACCAGGCTCAGGTTGTGCTGGTCTGGATTGAAAGATTATATAGTAATCCAATGAATCTTTGATCAGCTGCCAGGCCCAGGTGCCACTGGGTGGGACAGACCAACTCCGTTGCCAAAACAATGTATCCATGATCAGTCAAGGGGCTGTCACAGCACTGTGGGGGTGCTGACTCTCTGACCCAGCTGTCAGTCAGAGAGTTTGTAATCAGCCACCAGGCCCAGTGCTGCTGGGTGAGAAATACCTCTTCAGGTGCCAACTATTATATCTGTGCTCGGGCAGGGCAGGGCAGGGCAGGAGAGGTTTAGTTAGATGTATATCAAAGAATAGTGATCAGGCACCAGGTTTTGGCGCTGGTTGGCAGGGCAGATTACTTCCAGTGGGCAGGGCTATGCCGACTCCTTAGATGGAAGCTGTTTGGTTCAGGGTAGTCTGCTTCAGGTGTGGGCAATGAGTCAGCACTGGGATACCCACAGCTGCTTCACTTCTCTCTTCCAAGCCACTGCCTCCAACTCTCCCCACATGTCTCCAGTCCTTTCTGCCCTCCCTCTGCTGGAGCCCAGAGTTGGTGGGTGCCAATGTATTTTCATTGTGGTCACCTTAGTATTTCTCTATCTCCAGTGTCCTATTCAACTGTATGCTGCTCTACTCTCTGTCCTATTGCTGTAGGTTGGGAAACCCAGCTGGGGGACCAGAACCCGTCCTTCTCAGGTGAATCCCCCAGCTGCATTGCTAAGGCTGCTGCCTCTTGTGGGGCCCCAGCCAGCCCTATCACATTTCCACAATTCCTACCAATCACACTGTGATTAAATATCCTCTTCTGTTTTGCACATGGTTATAGGACTTCTTTCCAGATGGTGTTCTGTTGGTAATTCCAGCTGACTTTTTCTCCAAAAAAGTAATTCCTGATGTGACCTGGGAGGAGATTCGTGTAGCTCCACTTGTTCCTCTGCCATCTCGCTGCAACTCTTCTTTATCTGTTAAGCTAGTTGCACAAACAGATCTCCACTCTCTCTGAAATGTGCACTTACAGGTTTCAGAGTCACCATCCTATCATGGCAGCTCTCTCTTTCAGGATCTGGAGTACATTCTCAGCCTCCATATAGCAGCTCAGGAAAATGTGTGCCATGTTACGCTGAATCATGGTGGAGTCCAGAGAGGCACATATCCCAAGAGAGTGGCTTCTCCTTCAGAGAAGTCAAAATCTGCAGTTTTAATGTTCTCAGTCCCAGTTCAGCTCAGCCCCAAGCATCTCCCACAAATCTTGGGAGTGCTTGGTTAGGCAAGCCCCCACACTGCTCCATCAGTTCTATCCTTACACCCTTTCCTCCTGCATGGCGTCTTCCTCCTTTCTTTCAGACCTCATGGCAGTGTCACACCACAGACAGCATGGCTGCTGCCTTCTTACTACACCAGGCCATATGGCAGAATCCCTACACCACAGACTACATGTCTTCTTCCTCAGAGAAGCACAAATAACTCCTCTCTCACCACAAATAAAATGACAGAATTGTACTCTTTCAGCCCACTCTTATTTTAAATGCTTGTCCTAGAACTTTGTATGTAATCTCATATCCAGCCCCTCCTATGATGTGTTACTTTTTACAGTTCCCTCATATATTTTATCTTCTTTCAGCTGTCATCTTTAGTCAGGGCTAGAGTTCCCTATGACATAGGGACATCCATCTGACTCCCCTGGTTATGTCATCAGTCACTATTTGCTCTGAAAATCATGCACCCCTTTTGCCTGGGACAGCCACATATCTATTAACTTGCCATAGTTGTGCAACATATTTTAAATGCCATAACATCCATTTCTCCTTCCCTCCAGTCTAGGTTTGTGGGGCACATGCTCTCCTATTTTGGGGAACCTCTGTTGTGCACCCTATTACATAACCACATTAATAGAATAAAGGATAACAATCTCTTGATCATCTTAATAGATGCAGATAAATAACTAAATTCAACATTCTTTCCTGATATATAAAACTCAAACTAAAAATAGAAGAACACTATCTCAGCATAACAAAAAGCCATGCATGAAAAACCCACAACTAGCATCATTGTTAATGGTTAAAAACTGGAAACTTCTTTAATATTGGGAAGAAGGCAAGGATGCCTACTTTCACCACTTCTATTCAACATAGTCTTAGCCAGGGCAATTCAAAATTATCATCATCAAATTGAAAAGGAAGAACTAAAATTATTCCTGTTTTACAGGTGACATGATATCATATATAGAAAATCCTAAAAACTCCATAAAAACGTTTAGAACTAATTAATTCAATAAAGTTGCAGGATACAAAATCAACACATTAAAGTCAGTTGTGTTTCTAAATATTAATAGTAAACTATCTGAAAAGGAAATTAGGAAAACAAGCTCATTTGCAATAGCAACAAAAAAGATAAAATATCAGAAATAACTCATTTAAGCACATGAAGTATAAGTATACTGAACACTACAAAATAATAAAAATCAAAATGACACAAAACAAATGGGAAGATATACTGTGTTCATAAATTGATTTAATATTTTTATTTTTAAAATATTTTATTTATTATTTTTAGAGAGAGGGAAAGGGAGAGAGACAGAGGGAAAGAGAGACATCAATGTATTGTTGGCTTTCACCTGCCTCCAGCTATGGACCTGGCTATATGCCCTGGCTAGGAATCTAACCAGCAATCTTTGGGTTCGCAGGCTGGTGCCTTATCCACTGTGTCACCAGCCAGGGCTGATTTAATATTTTTAAAATGTCCATTCCATCCAAAGTGATCTTTTTTTAATATATATAGAACTTTTTATACCCAAAATGACCTTACAGATTCAATACAATCTCTATTAAAATCCTATAGCATTTTTACAGAAATAGAAATAAACAACTCTACAATTCATATAAACTACAGAAGATCACAAATAATCTTGAAAAAGAGAATAGAAGCTGGAGGCATCACAGATTCTAATTTTGAAATACATTACAAAATAATAATGAAAACAGTATGGCACAAGCATAAAGACAGATGTAATGACCAATATAACAGAATAAAAATAAATAAATAAATACATACATGCCTATGAAGTCAACTGATATTTGACAAGCATGCCAAGAATACACCAGGGAGAATGGAAAGTCTCTTAACAAGTGGGTAGCCACATGCAAAAGAAAAAGAATGAAACTTTACCTTATACCATACATAAAAATAAACTCAAAGTGAATGAAATACTTAAAGATAATATCTAAACCTATACAACTCTCAGAAAAACACATAGGGAAAAGTTTTATGACATTGGCCTTAGAAATGATTTCATGGATATGACAGCAAAAGCCTAGTCAACAAAAATTAAAAACAAACAAGTGGAAATGCATCAAAATAAAAATCTTTTGCAGAGTAAAAAAATAAATAGAATGAAAATCCAACCTATGGAATGACAGAAAATGTTTTCATATACATATATATATATATATGAAGTTACTATTCATGATATGCAATCAATACCTAAAACTGCAGCACTATTCACAACAGTCAAGATGTGGAAAGACCTAAAGTCCAAACACACACACAAGCATACACACATGAGATACTATTCAGCTTTCTAAAAAAAGGAAATGTTTCAGTATGCTATAATATAGATAAACTTAAAAGATTATATTATGCTAATAAAATAAACCAGTCGAGGGAGAACAAATACTTCATGATTCTACTTATATATGCAATTTCTAAAACAGTCAAATTCATAGAATTAAAAAGTGGAATGGTGGTTGCTGGGGGCTGGGAAGGAGGAAATGGGGAATAATTAATCAATAAGCATAAAGTTTCAGTTGAGCAAAATGAATAAATTCTGGAGATATGCTGTATGGCATTGACTCTATAGTTAACAATTTTTAAAACATGCAATATTTGACTATTTAGTCAGAAGTACTGACCTCTTTTCCCTAGGATTGTCAAATAAAAAATGACACAGCTAAGACAACAATAGGCATCCTTTGTGGATGAATCAAGAGTATACCTATTTTTGTCAGGTCAGTAAAAAATATATTTTTGGTGTGCCTCAGAATTTTAGTAGTTTATGTATACTATAAGATGAAAAAGATTGAAAATCATTGCTGTATTGTACACTTAAAATTTTGTTAACAAAATAAATCTTGTTAAATACTCTAACCACATTAAAATAAAATTTACACAAGTCCTCTGTTACATTCTTCAGTGCATAGCATGTAACCCCTTTTTGAGAAGATTGCTTAATAGATTCCAAATTTAGACACAGAGAGGTTTTGGGCATTTGCCAAAGCCCCAGAGCCAGACCACGAACAGGTCAGAAGTGAGTAATTCTTCAATGGCAAAAACAAACTATAACATCAGACACATCTGAGAGGAAAGCCTCTGGCTTCTGGGGTATTTCTGTGGTGAAACTGCTTATTAGGGTTGAAAAGAAAACACAGATTCAGCTACAACCTTTACAGTAATTTTTCCTCATTTGGTCATTTATAAAATAAGCATAGAAGATACATGGAGGCCCAGGGCCTCTGCTTTGTGCTGTACTTCTCTATAAATAAGGCCCTAATCAGCCCTGCAAGAGATAAAGTCAAAATCTGAGACTAGGTTCATTGTGATGAGAGCAAAGGTTGGGGAGTGGGCTGAAGAAGGGAATGATGGCTCTGCAGGGCTGGGCCACAATGATATCAGTAACCAACTGAGCTCAATAATTTTCAACAAGTTCTTTACCCTCTGTATGCTTCCCGGTCTTCACTGTGAATGGGAATAATTGCTTTTTCATCAGGTATATGTTGTGAGACTTAAATAGATTAATATATATTAATCAGCATAACTGTAATAATATAGTAATATTATGCACACATACATATGAATATGCATATTGACAACCCTACCTTTTAGGTACTGCAAGTTTAAGGGGAGGATGTCTTGTGGGGTGGGGGAAGTGTTAGGATTTGAACCCTGGAAGTCAGATTCCGGGGATTATTCCTTTCACCTTACCCAGTGTTTCCTCAGCCCCAGGCTGTGCATCCCAGTATGCATTCCAGAAGGTATCATACTGCAGATAGACTTGGGTCACTTTTGGCATGTACTAAGCATTGGGCAGAGTATAATACAGCATACACCTCTTGACTTAGACCAGCAGTTGGAATCCTCACTCTGCCACAACCCAGAGTTCAAGTTTAGTGTCTTTGTCCATTAGTCTCCTCATGTGTGACATGGAGATGATGGTACCCATCCTAGAAGGCTGTTGACAAGAGCCTTCTAGTGTGCATGTTTAAAGAGAAGATTCTAGCATGTGGCATATGGCAAGTGCTTAGTGTGTTTTCATTCAGTACCTCACCTCATTTCCTGGCATTCTTGCCATTCCATTCACTACCACACTGGGGCTCTTTCTCAAATGTTGCTGCTTACTTATGTTGTCCAGGAAATAGCTTCAGAGTCCATTCCTCTCTCCTCATTGTTTACCCCCAACACCTCATTGACCACAACAAGTTGCTCCTTTTCTGAGAATCCTCTAAAGATCTTTCTATGTTTTACAATTGGTCATCTTCTTACCTTCTTCCTTCATAATCTACACATCCATATACAGAGAGCACCCATTTCCACTGCCCAGCTCATATTGTCCTCCCTGGACTCCCTAGATGACACACGTAAGTTGGAATTGAACTCAGGATTTTTCTGGCTCAAAATCCTGTGGATTATTTTTTCTCCACCATGTTCCTGTGCCTGCAATCTGTCTTTTGAATCTTGTTTAGGAACTCTGCAATTTGACTATACTCTTTTGAGGCAAATTGTTATACTATTTTGAAAAGGTTAAATAAATAAGAAGTGTAAACTACTAATTTATCTAAAGTGATCATAATCTCAAATATTATTTTTATATGTTTTAAATAAAGAATTTAATTTCAGTTAAAAATCAGAAAGGCTGAACTAAGATAATATTAGTTGTACCATTGAGCAAAAGAAAAGGAGAGGAAGAAGCTATGAGAAAAGGCAACAAAAGAAAGGGCTCATTGAAAAAAAAAATATATGAGAAAAAAACAAAACCAGAACTAGGCTAAGGAGTGATCTCAATCTTATTTGTAAGATTCAAAGGGCTGATGTTAATAACAGCATTATTTACAATAGCCAAGTGCTGGAAAAACCCTAAGTGCCATAGGTAAATGAGTGGATCAAACTACTGTGCTACATTTACACAATGGAATACTACTTAGAAGAGAGTAAGAATGAATACTTACCTTTCACAACAGCACAGATGGAATTAGAGAGTATTATTTTAAGTGAAATAAGCCAGGCAGCAATAGACAAGTACATATGATCTCATCTATAAGTGGAACCTAATGAACAAAAATAAACAAGCAAAATAGAATCAGTGACATAAAAATAAGAAATAAACTAACAGCAATCAGAGGGGAAGGGAGAGGGGGATAAAAGGGGAAAGAAAGAGAAGGGTCTAATCAAGGAACAAGTATGAAGAACCCATAGTCATGAACAGCAGGGTGGCGATTGGCTGTAGGATTGGGAGGTGAGCAGGGCAGAAGAGAGCAATGGGGGAAAAATTGCAACAACTATAATTGAACAACAATGAAAAAATTAAAATAAATAAAAAGTAAAATTTTAAAAGGCACAGATCTTGAGAAGCACTCTATTGAGATTTTGTAAGCATAACCCCATATCCTGTCCTCTCTTCAAGGCTAACCTGTTTGAAAATGTTGTCTAAACAAGCAGTCTCCACTTTTTTAATATTTCTAACTCATTCTCCAGCTCATCTCTATTTGGTTTGTCCACAAAAATCTACTGCAACTATGCTTATAAAGGTTTCAAACAATTTTTACATTGTTAAATCCAATGGTCAATATTTTTCCCTGACCTTACTTTATATCATATTTAAAAGAAATATATACATCTTTTTTTTTTTCTATCTACATCTTTGTTCTACCAATATTCTCCTTTCCCAGCTTCTGGGATGCTACATACTCACAGTTTTCACCTCTACTTATTCTAAACTTTTCTTCTCTACACAGTTTAACAATGTTGATGTAATTATGTCAAAACTTTGTTTTAGAATCTCTTCTCTTCTTTATCCTGTTTCCATAAAGGATGCTACCCATTTCCATATAAATAAATAAGATGTAAATACCAACAATGCATAGTTATAATTCCTTTATATCACTAACCATATTTTGTAACTTATTTATTTATTATTACTTTTTTCATTAAAATACTAATGTCAATAATCATAATTTTGTAAATTTGGTCAGGAATAGTTTAAGGAAACAGGTTTAAATTCTCAAAATTAGTAAGTAACAGAACCAGAAATGGATCACAGGTTTTTCTAATTCTAAAGTTGTTGCTCTATATTACTCTATTTTTCATACATAAAGAGAGGATTTCTAAGTCCAAATAAAATAGAGTAGCTTGAAATAGGACAACTTCTGCCAAGAAAAATTAAGTTCATATACAATGCAAAACAAATAGCTGTTGAAAGCATTGAAGAGGTACTAGCATAGTTAGAAATTAAATGGCAAAAATTCCTAAGAAAAATAAACCACATTTTAAAAAAACAAACAAACTCAAAACCTAGTGGCTTTCTTTCCAAGGTATTTGCTAAAATTAAGAATAGAGAAAAAATGTCTACATATTGAAAAATCAACTCTTTTAAAATCCATAAGAGGGAAGGAAATGGCAAACACTGCTTCTGAGATTGAAAAGACAGACAGGAGAATACAATGAATCATAGCTTATCAGAGCAGAGACTCACTAGAGGAATATGCTTTTGGAAACCAATGGTAGGGTACAAAATTCTGAGTTGTAATTGATAAAATGCTAGAGGCAGGCAGGTCGGAGTACTAAAATCTTCAGGGGTCCAACCATAGGAAGGCCTCTAAATATTATAAGTTTTACCTCGAGAAACTTGACAAGGTTCCCACAGTAAATATCAGAGAAAATTCCTTTCATGCACCTGGCAGAAAGAAGAGAGAAAACTATTTTGAAATATTGTAGAGCACTCTGTTCTTAATAAGGCCTGACTTCAAAACTAGTTAATCAGAACCTAAATTGCTAGGTTATTATCAAAGCCTCACTGACCTGAGGAAAATAAAGGCCCATCTCCAGCTTGATCTGGGCATCCCGTCCTGTGTCACCTAAGGTAGATGAAAACACAGAAGCATTTATAAAGTTTACAATCCAGAGGTATAAGTTCACTAAAAGTTAGAAACCTACTCATAAGATTATAGAATTCCAGTTAAGATGGCAGGGTAGGTAGCTGCAGTCTTCAAAACTTCAATAACCACATCAAAATTAAAACTAAATTACAGATCAACCATCAATCAGAACCACCTAAAATTTAACTTAACAGTAGTCCTATAATTAAAGAATTAAAGAACATGTCACACAGAGACTGGTAGGAGGGATAGAGATAATGAACAGAGCTGGTTCCACACTCGTGTGGCAGTGAAAAATTGGCAGGGATAGCTCAATTGCAGAGATGCCCCCTGAGGGTTCAGGGGTTCCACTCCAGGGTTCTGATGCCAGAAGAGAAGTCTGACTATGAATACTGCCAGAGATTGTGGCTGAACGAGACATATTCTGCTGTAATGCCAGGCATTCCTCCTTCAGGGCTCACACATGTAGTTACTTAAACTCACTTGCTCTGAGGTCCAGCACTGAGATGGAGGCTCAAAGTTTCAGGGTCATATGGGAAAGGGCTAACTGAATTGTCTGGCTTAAGGATGAGGGCTGGAGGGAAAATTTTCCACTAGATAAAAGTGCTGGCAGAGACCACTTTTGCTGAGCCCTGTCCTGACAGAATCCACAGATAGGCACTATGTCTTAGTCTCCATCATGTTGGCTAACACTGTTTGCCTCAGTCTGGTGATTCCAACAGACCCTGTACCACACACATTATAGGACTACTCAAGCCCTTCCAATGGGGTTTTCAGACAAACAGCTTGTCTTGGCTTATGCTGATGACTTTACTAAAACCTCTCAAATGAGCAGCTTCTGACCTCTGAATACTTTGTACTTCTTTCTAAGTGGCCCCAGGCCTAGTGGCAATCAGCCTGAATTCCCTTCTTGGCTTCTCCAGGGCAACCCCAATTCCAGGAAAACTAGCAGCCATCTGCACATTGCTGCGTGGTTCATACTAGGTTGCCCAGGCAGCACACAGGTGGTAGCTGACATTGGTCTTCACCTCCTGGGAGGTTCCAGAGCTAGTGCACCTAGTGGACAGCTTTAGACTGTGCCCCAAAACCACCTAACCACCTCCACAAGAGATACACTCAAAGGATGGACAAACTCAAAGTGGGTACCTGAGCTATCCAGGAGTAATTTCTGCTCCGTGGTGGTCCTAGCCAGCCCTTAAGTTGACTGGCCTGGGTATAAACCCCTCCCATTGATGTACTAACAGCAATCAAGATTCAATTACAATGGGACTGTTCACAGAGCCCACTTGGTAGGGGGTGCATCTAAAAGACCCTGATAAGTGAATGGGGAGCCTGTGATAAACACTGGTCTCTACAGGACACAAAATATATAAGGTCACTCAATCAAGACCAAGAGACAAAGAACCTCTACTGAATACATAGGAACAAATATAGGGGGGCAGCCAAAATGGGGAGACAAAAAAAATCTTAGTATCTATGAACCTGTTTCTATTTTGTTTGTTAGTTTATTTTATTCATTATATTCCACATATAAATGAAATAACATGGCACTTTGATATATCTAACTGGCTTATTTAACTTACATTAATACTCTCCAGGCACCAGGTCCATCCAGCTGTTGCAAAAGGTAAAATTTCCTTTTTTGTGGTTGGATATTATTTCATCATGCAAATGTATTAATACTACAGAGAACAGATTGACATTTGTCAGAGAGGTGTGGAGTTGGGAAATGGGAAAGATAAGTAAGAGGATTAAGCAAAAACCCAGACAAAAATAATTATCAGAGCCCTGGCTGGTAGCACAGTGGGTAAGGCTCCGGCCTGCGAGCCCAAAGGTCACAGGTTTGATTCCCCAGCCAGGGCACATAACCAGGTTGCAAACCAGGTCTCCAGTCAGGTCTGTGGTTGGAGGCAGGTGAAAAGCAACCATATATTGATGTCTCTCTCCCTCTCTGTCTCTCTCCCTTCCTTTCTTTCTAGAAATAATGAAATAAAATCTTTCAAAAATAATAATTATTATCAGAGAAAAGGGTAGGAGTTGAGGGGAGGTAGAAGAGGGTAAAGGGGAGATAAATGGTGATGCAAGGAGATGTGACTTAAGGAGGGGGCAGTGAACATACAGTATACAGATGATCTCTATAGAATTGTATATCTGAAACCAATATAATTTTATTAACCAGTGTCACTTCAGTAAATTCAATAGAATTTTAAACACTGAGTATAAAGATACTTAATGAATTTAGGGAAACAGTAGAGGAACTTAGTGAGAACTTCAGCAAAAAGATAGGAAACATAGAAATAAAAGATATAAGATATAAACAGGAACCAATCAGAAATGAAGAATGCACTAACTCAAAGAATACATTATTGATTTCCTTTTGGTTATATCTAATTTACAATATTATTAACATGCTCACTGATATTTTAATTTAGTTAATTTATTTTAGTTAATTTTAAACTTATTTTAATAGAATTTATAAATTCTTGAAGGCAATATTTAGCTTATATACTTAAGCTTTCTTACTATTTTTAGAACATTTATATATAACCATAAATCTCTACCTAAGCATGACTTTAACTACATACTACAATTCTTTTTTTTTCTTTTCTTTTCTTTTTTAATTTTATTGTTGTTGTATTATGTCCATTCCCTTTTTGCTCCCCTCTGTCCCCCTCCCCACCCACCCATCCCCCACAAAGTCAATCCCACCTGTTGTCCATGTCCATGGTTCTTTCATACTAGACTACAATTCTCATAATAGTATATCATTCAGTTCAAATTATTTTAACTTTACATTGTAACTTTTCTTTAGTTCAAGAGTTAGTGATTATGTTGCTTAAATTGCAAATAATGGCAATTTCTGATTAACTATGTGGTCAAATAACAAATTGTTTATATGAGTCTTTTGAGAGAGTGCCTCAGGTATATCAAAGTTTCATAAATATTTCATGTGCATTATGGTTGTGTGTCTATTTTTATTATTTAATAAGAACTCTTGCTTTATGAATTTTGTGACTATGCTATGTTATATAATTTCTGATGTAATACCTTGTTAAATTCTGTCTATGGCCATGTCTAATTTGTTTCGACATATTATTGATTACATTCCTATTTTCAGTTATTGTATGTTTTCACTTTAGAATTTCTATCTGGTTTTCTTTAATAGTTATTCAGTTAAATTCTCAATATCCTCTTTTATTTCCCTGAGCATGACAGTCATAGTCATTTCTAAGTAAATAGAAATAATAGTAAATTTGGTAACTCTATTATATGGATCTCTCTTTGATTACTTTTAGTTGCTCATTATTTTTCTCAGTTATGGATCATATTTTCCAACACACACAAAAATACATTATAGGGAATCAATAGTAGAGAAGATAAACCAGAGGATCAAGTCAGTGATTTGGATGATAAAAAAGCAGAAAACACCCAATCAGAAGAGCAAGGAAAAAGAATCCAAAGAAAAGAAGAATAGTGTAAGAATCATCTAGGAAAAGTTTAAGTATACCTACATTTGCATCATGAAGGTGCTGGAAGAAGAAGAAAATGAGCAAATAATGAAAAGTTTACTTGAAATAAAATGTTGACAGAAAACTTTACTAACCTGGGAAAGGAAAAAGACAAGTCCAGAAACTTTATAAAGTCCAAAACAAGTTAAACCCAAAGAAGCTCACACCAAGACACATCATAATTAAATTGAAAAAGGTTAAAGACAAAGAGGATTTTAAAAGCAGCAAAAGAAAAGCAGCTAGTACCTACAAAGAAACTCTCAGAATACTATAACAAGAGACAAAGAAAGTTCATCAATTCTACTATTTATCTGAAGAAACCCAAAATGCTACATCAAAGACATTATTATCCACATGTTTATTTCAGCATTATTTACAATAGTCAAGATAATGGAAGCAAGCTAAGTGTCCATCAATAGATGAATGGATAAAGAAATGGTACATATATACCATGGAATATGAACGCCATAAAAAATCAAATCTTGCCACCTGTAACAAAATGGATAGACCTAGATATTATTGTTATGAGTGAAACATGTTATTCAGAAAAAGACAAATGCCAGATGATTTTACTTATATGTGGTATCTAAAAAATAAAATAGTAAAAATTTACCCTGTGATAGTACAGATGGGCCTGGAAAACATTATGCTAAGTGAAATAAGCCGGTCAGAGAAAGACCAATACCATATGATTTCACTCATATGTGGACTCTAATGGGCAAACTGAACTAAAAAGCAAAATATAGATAGACTTGTAGATAGAGAGCAGGATGAGAGCTCTGGGCAGAGGGTTAAGAGTGGAGGGATCAAGCAAAAAAAGACTCATGGACAGAGACAACATTGAAGTAATTGCAGGAGGAAAAGGATACATAAAGGTAGAAAAAGGCAAGAGAGGGATAAGTACTAATGGAAAAATACAAATGAACAAATTAATTAATACAAAATAAACAAAAATCAGAACAGAAAGAGGCTCAGATGCAGAAAACATTTTAACTGTTGTCAGATGGGAGGGAGGTTAGGGGGATGGGTGAAAAATGAAGGGATTTAGAAGTATAGGTTGCTAGTTACAGAACAGTCACTGGAATGTAAAGTACAGCATAAGGAATGTGTCAATAATGTAGTAATAGCTATAGTATATGGTATCAGATGGGTTCTAGATTTATCCAAGTGATCACTTCATAAGTCATATGAAAGTTGAATCACTGGATTGTACACTTGAGACAACTATATTGTTCAACTGTAATTTTAAAATATACAATGTTTTCCTCTTCAAACCTAGACCCAAATAGGGCAGTGATGTTGGCATTATAAGGTAGAGAACTCAAAACAACTATGATTAATATACTAAATTATCTAATAGGTAGAAGTAGATGCCATGTAAGAACATATAGGCAATGTAAGAAGACAAAAAATTCCTAAGACTACACCCCACCACCACAAATGCTAGAGATCAAAGACACTGTAAAAGAAATGAAGAATTTCCTTGATGGATTTATTGGGACAGAATATGACTAATAAAAAAATATTTGTCCCTGGCTGGTGGCACAGTGGATAAGGTGCCAGCCTGTGAACCCAAAGGTCACTGGTTCGATCCCCGGTCAGGGCATATAACCAGGTTGCAAGCCAGGTCCCAGCCAAATCCAAAGCTGGAGGCAGGTGAAAGGCAACCAAATATATATATATATATATATATATATATATATATATATATATATATGTAATTTTTGCAAGAGGATTCATAAATAAAATCCTAAAGAGAGAGAGAGAGAGAGAACTAAAACTTAAAATAAAATAACTAGAAAAATAAAGAAATGTCAAAGGATTGTGGGAAAAGTACAACATGTATAAAAATGTGTAATGGACAAAGCACAACACTGAAGGAAAGGAAAACAACAAAATCTCAGAGAAAACATTTGAAACAATAATGGATAATATTTCCTCAAATTAATGTTAGATGCAGGAATCTTAAAGAACACCAAGCACTGAGCATGATAAATGATAAACAAAACAAAAGAAAAACCTACACATAGGCACAGCTTTTTCAAACTACAAAAAAATCAAATATTTTTGAAAAAAGCCAAAGGGAGGAAAAAGTCTTTATCTATTTTAAGACAAAGATAAGATTATCCATTTTATTAGAAGTCATACAAGCAAGAAGAGAGTAGAGTGAAATCAAGTTTTGAGGAAAACTTAACCCATCTAGAATTCTATAACCTACAAAATTATCTTTCATAAAAGTTAAATTAAAAAATAAAAAATAAATTTTCATGCAAAAATTGAGAAAATTTATTGGCCTATCTTGCAAGAAATGTCAAAAGATAATATTTAGAGAGAAGAAAAATAATATATGTAAGAAACTCAAATCTATATAAAATGAGAAAGAACATTGAAAGAGTATTTAAATAAAGATAACATAAAATCTATTTTTTCATTCTTTGTTTTCTACAGATAAATATATACATATAAATATTTATAATAGGTATAACTATAGTTTCTATGCTATATATTACATCCTTTTTACTTATTTTATATAAACCAAAAGTTTATACCTCTTTATTATTTTTACCCATTTTACAATTTCCCATTCCTAGTTAATTGAAAAAATAATACTTCAAAATAACAATAGCAACAATGTATTCAATTATATATATTGATATATTATATGCATGTTTATATATAAATGAAATGAATTGCAGGAATGTTACAAAAGATGGGAGGAAAGAATTAGAGTTACTTTATCATTATAAAATGCACTACCTCTGGTGACGTATCTGTTAAAAGTAAACCTGAATTAGTGGTAAATATATATTGAAAGCTCTAGGGCAACTACTAAAAATAAGTTTTTAACAAATTGTAGCTGATATGCTAAAATAGAAGAGAAAATATAATCATATAAAATGCTCAATTAAAAATCACATAACAGTCTTGGCTGGTCTCGCTCAGTGGATTGAGCAAACCAAAAGGTCACCAGTTTGATGTCCAGTCAGGGCATACTCCTAGGATGTAGGCCAGGTCTCTAGTTGGGGGTATGCAAGAGGCAACCACACATTGGTATTTCTTTCCCTCTCTTTTTCCCTCCCCGTTCCTCTCTTTAAAAATAAATAAAATATTTGTAAATAAATAAAATAAATTAGAAAAATAAAAACCACAAAACAGAAAAAGAGTAAAAGACAAAAATAGAAGCTAAGAACATGGGCACAAAGAGAAAACAGAAACAAATATGGTAGATATTACTTTGAATATCAATGATTTATATGTACCAATTAAAAGACAGAGGTTTCCAGAGTGGATCACAAAACATGATCCAACTGTGTGTTGTTCATAAGAAGCTCACTTTAAATATAAAGACATATGTAGATTTTTAAAAATGGATGGTGAAAAAATACAATGCTAACACTAATCTTGAGAAAGTAGTTATAGCTATATTAATTTCAGATGGAGCAAACTTCAAATAAAATGATTAGGAATAAAGGGCATTACATAATGATAAAAAAGGTGAATTTTCCAAGAAGACTAAACAATTATTAATGTGCATGCACCTAACAATAGAATATCAAACTTTATGTTACAGAACCTAATAGAATTTAAGGAGAAATAAATAAAATCACTATGATGATAAAATAATGTAACATCCTTCTCTCAAAAATTAACAGATCTAGAAGGAATAGGAACATAGTGAACTCAATAGCACCATCAATTAACTAAACATACTATTATCATTAGACTACTTCATCCCAAAACAACAGAATACATATTTTATCAAGTTTATATGAAACATATAATATTCACCAAGATAGACTGGATTCTGGGCCATGAAATACACCTTAATAAATGTATAAGAATATAAATCATGCAATATCTGCTCTCAGATCACAAAGAAATTAAACCCCCCAAAAAAGGGATAATAGGAAGATAACTAGAAATACACAAATATATAGAGATTCAACAATACAGATATAGGAGTTCCAGCAAGATGGCAGAGGAGTAAATGGAGCTGCACCAATCTCCTCCCAGGCCACAACTGTAATTACTTTTTTGGAGAAAAGTCAGCTTGAATTACCAACAGAACATCAGCTGGAAAGAAGTTTATAACCACAGACAAAACAGAAAAGGCCACTGCATCACAACATGACTGGTAGGAATCGCGGAAACACCAGAGGGCTGGCTGGGCCCCCACCAGAGGCAGCAGCCGAAAGGATAGAGGTTGGGGCTCCACCTGAGAAGGGTAGGTTCTAGTCCCCCAGCTGGGTGTTCCAGCTACAGCAACATGATGGAGAGCAGAGCAGCATCTAGTGGAGAAGGGCATAAAGCCATGGAGTTTTCTAGCCTGAGAGAGCTCTGGAGACAAAGAACAACCAGGGTGACCACAGCAATAGTGTATTGGCACCCACCTACCCTGGGCTCCAGCTAAGGGAGGGCAGAGAGGACTGGACACACATGGGGAGAGTTCCCAGCAGTGGCTTGGAGGAGAGAAGTGGGGAGGCAGCTGTGGGGACGCCAGTGCCGACTCATTGCCCACACCTCAGGTGGACCATGCTGAGCCAAGCTGTTTCCTTAGGAGGGTACTCATAGCCCCGCCCACTGGAAGCAATATGCCCCACCCAGAGGTGCCTGAGCATGGAGCCTGATCACAATACTTTAATTTACTACTAAATAAACCTCTCCTGCCCTGCCCTGTCTGAGCCTAGACACAATAGTAGGTACCTAAAGAGGTGTTTCTCACCCAGCAGCACCTGGCCTTGCAGTTGATCCCAGACTCTCTGGCTTACAGCTGGGTTGGCCATTTGGCATGTAAGCCTGGTGGCTTATGGTGGATTCATTGCTTTGCAACTGGGTCGGTCCTACTCACTCAGCTGAGCCTGGGCCTGGTGGCGGGTTACAGACTCTGACTTATAGCTGGGTCAGTCAACCCTGCACAGTGCCATGCAAGCCTGGTGGCTGATCCTAGATTCATTGCTTTGCAACTGAGTCAGTCCTTCTCCCTCAGCAGAGCCTGGGCCTGACACCTGATTACAAACTGACTTGTGGCTGGGTCAGACAGTAAGACACAAACAGTGGTAACTGAGACTGGTGGCTTCAAAACTGAGCTAATTTGTCCCACCGCTGAACTCTGGGCCTGGCAGCTGATCACAGATTCAATGGATTACAATTGTACATTTCTGTCTGGCCCAGCAGCTCCTGAACACAGATTCATTGGGTTATAATTGGATCTTGCTGCCTAGCCCAGTGGTGCTTGAGCCTGGTGGCTCATCACAGATTCATTGATTTACATATGAATCTGTCCCACCAGGCTGCACCTTAGCTGGTGGCTGATTCACTGGATTACAATTGAACCTCTCTGTCTAGCCCAGTAGGGCCTGAGATTGGTAGCTGAGTTACTGATTTACAACTGAGTCAGTCCGTCACCCCAAATTGCATCTGAGCCTGGTGGTGGGTCACAGACCAATAGGATTACACCTAAATCAATCCTTCCAGCCTAGGAGTTCCTTAGCCAGGCAGCTGATCACAGTCTGATTGAATTACAATGAAATCTAAAAGTGGGGAGAAAAAACAAAACACCATCACCAAAAGGAAAAAAGAAAGAATCCCCAGAAATATCACTAAATGAAGCAGAGGAAAGCAAACTATCAGATATGGAATTCAAGTTAATAATGATAGAGAAGCTTGATGAGCTTGGCCAGCTCAGAGAAAACTACAAAAAACCACCAGGGGAACTACAAACAACTCAAGGAGAACCATGAAGAACTCTAGGGAAGCTATAAGGAACTTACTGAGAACTACACCAGAATTAAAAAGGACTTAGAAACTATCAGTAAGAGCAAGGAGGAAATGAAGAATACAATTTCTGAATTGAAGAATACAGTAGAAGGAATCAACAGGAAGATAGAGGAAGCAGAGGATCAGATCAGATCAGATCAGCTGGAGGACAATGTAGAAAAATATTCCAAGATATTACAACAGAATGAAAAAAGGCTGAACAAGAATTAAGAGGTTTTAACAGAAATGCAGGACAGCATGAAACGCAATAATATCCGTATCATAGGGCTACCAGAAGGAGAAGAGAAACAAGTAATGGAAAACCTGTTCAAAAAAGGAATGATAGAAAACGTCTCTAACATGATGAGTGAAAACATTATTCAACTTCAGGAAGCAGAGAGGGTCCCAAAGAAGATGAATACAAACAGACCCATTCCAAGACACATTATATTTAAAATGCCAAATTTCAAAGATAAGGAGAGAATCCTAAAAATATCAAGAGAGAAACAGCAAATAATATATAAGGGGGCTCCTATAAGGTTATCAAGTGATTATTCAACAGAAACAATACAAGGCAGAAGGGAATGGCAAAAAATATTATAAGAAATGGGAAACAAAGGCCTGCAACCAAGAATACTTTACCGAGCAAGGCTCTCATTCAAAATGGAAGGAGAAATAAGGCATTTCCAAGACAAAAGAAATAAAAAAGAATATATCTCTACAAAACCAGCATTGCAAGACATGCTAAAGGGTCAGCTTTTTAAAAATTGAAGAAACAGAGAGAGACAGAGAGGAGCACAGGTACAAAGTGGGGAAATGGCAGTGAATATTAATCAATAATAACTTTAAATGTAAATGGATTAAATGCACAAATCAGAAGATATAAGGTAGCTGAAAGGATGAGAAAATATGACCCACAAATATGCTGTCTTCAAGAGACCCACATCAGAAAAAGAGATCAACACAGATTGAAAGTGAAGGGATGGAAAAATATATATCAAGCAAATGGACATGAAAAAAAGACTGGAGTAGCAATACTTATTTCAGACAAAATAGATTTTACAATGAAGGCCATAAAAAGAGAGAAAGAAGGAAATTTCATAATACTTAAGGGAACAATGAATCAAGAAGATATAACTCTGGTAAACATATGTGTACCCAACATAGGAGTTCTAAAATATATAAGGAAAATCTTGGAAGACTTCAAGAAAAAAATAGACAACAACACACTACTAGTACAGATTTTAATACCCCATTATCAACAATGGACAGATCTTCCAAACAAAAAAATACCAAGGATATTGAGGCATGGAAAAACACTAGAGGAAATGGACCTAACTGATATATACAGAACCTTTCACACCAAAGAAGTAAAATACACATTCATTTGAAATGCACATGTGACTTTGTCAAAGATATACCACATGGTAGGTCACAAGACGAGCCTCCACAAATACAGAAAATTTGAAATCATACCAAGCATCTTCTCAGGTCACAATGGCTTGAAAATAATAACCAACCTCAAGGGAAAAATCAAAAACACTCTAACTCATGGAGACTGAATAACATGCTTTTAAGTAATGAATGGGTTAACAATCAGATCAAAGATGAAATCAAAAAGTTCCTGGAAACAGATTACAATGAATACACAACAGCCCAAAACCTACAGGAAAACCCAAAATCTGAGGACAGCAACTGCAGTCCTCAGAGGGAAATTCATAGCAATAGGCCTACCTAAAAATGTCAAAAGAAGCTTATAGAAAAAACCTAACCATAAAGCTGTAAGAACTAGAGGAGCAACAACAAACAAAGCCCTGAGCAAGGCGAAGGAAGAAAATCATCAAGATTAGACCAGAATTAAATAACTTAGAGATTCAAACTACAATTCAAAGAATCAATAAGTCCATGAGCTGGTTCTTTGAAAAAATAAACAAAATTGACAAGCCTTTATCCAGACTCATAAAGAAAAAGAGAAAGAGGACCCAAAAAAACAGAATCAGAAAAGACAGAGGAGAAATCACAACTGATATATCAGAAATACAAAGGATTATATAAAATTACTATAAACAAACATATGACATGAAATATGACAACCAAGGTGAAATGGAAAATTTCTAGAAATGTATAATCTACCAAAACTGAATCCAGAAGAAGCAGAAACCCTGAATAGACCAATAACAACTAGTGAAATTGAGGAAGCAATCCAAAATCTCACAAAGCACAAGAGCCTCAGACCAGATGGCTACACAAGTTAATTTTACCAAACATTTAAAGAAGGATTAACTCCCATTTTTCTCAAACTATTCCAAAAAATCCAACAAGAGGGAAGACTCCCAAACTCTTTCTATGAGGCCAATATTATTATAATCCCCAAACCAAGTAAAGACACAACTAAGAAAGAAAACTATAGGTCAATATCTCTAATGAACATAGATGCTAAGATTCTCAACAAAATATTGGCCAACGGGATCCAGCAATTCATTAAAAATCATACATCACGACCAAGTGGGTTTCATCCCATGGATGCAAAGATGGTACAACATTCACAAATCAGTTAATGTAATACACCACATCAACAAATTAAAAGATAAAAACCATATTATCATATTAATAGATGCTGGAAAAGCATTTGATAAAGTACAGCAACCATTTATGATAAAAACCCTCAGCAAAATGGGAATAGAAGGAGCATACCTCAACATCATAAAGGCCATCTATGAGAAACCTGAAGCCAACATCATACTTAATGGACAAAAACTGAAAGCTTTCCCCCTAAGATCAGGAACGACACAAGGCTGTCCACTTTCTCCACTTCTATTCAACATTGTCTTGGAAGTTCTAGCTATAGCCATCAGAGAAGAAAAAAGAATCAAAGTATCCAAATTGGAAAGGAGGAAGTCAAACAGTCATTATTTGTAGATGATATGATAGTGTACATACAAAACTCAATAGGCTCCACCAAAACCTTACTTGACCCAATAAGCAAATTTAGCAAAATAGCTGGATATAAAGTCAATATCCAGAAACCAAAAACATTTTTGTATACCAATAATGAAATATCAGAAATAGAAGTGAGAAGACAAATCCCATTTAACATAGCAACAAGAAAAATAAAGTACTTAGGAATAAACTTAACCGAGGAGGTAAAAGATCTGTATTCAGGAAACTACAGAACACTGAAGAAAGAAATTAAGGAAGATACAAATAAATAGAAGTATAAAACATGTTCATGGATGGGAAGAATTAAGGTCATTAAAATGTCCTTACTACCCAAAGCAATCTATAGACTCAATGTAATCCCAATTAAATTAATAATGACATTACATTTACACAATGGAATTCTATATAGGAGAAAGAAAGAACTTGTACCCTTTGCAACAACATGGATGGAACTGGAGAGTATTATGCTTAGTGAAATAAGCCAGTCAGTGAAGGACAAATATCATATGATCTCATCCATTACAGGACAATAATGAGCAAAACTAACAACAAGCAAAACAGAACCAAATATATGAATACAATGAATAGGCCTTCAGTGGTCAGGGGGAAAGAGGTTGGGGGGAGGGGGGAGGCAGAGGCAAGAAAGGGGAGCAGCTTAGACAAGAACCTAGTATAAAGGAACCATGGACATGGACAATAGGTAGGATTGACTTTGGGGGGAATGGGTGGGTGGGGAGGGGGACAGAGGGGAGCAAAAAGGGAATGGATGTAGTACAACAACAATAAAATTTAAAAAAAAAGAAAAATAATAAATAAATTACCAATGACATACTTCACGAAGATAAAAAAAAATGCTTCAAAAATTTATATGGAGACAGAAACACTGAAAAATAGCCACAGCAATCTTGAGAAAGAAGATAGGAGGAATCACAGTACCAGACATCAAACTATACTACTAGGCTACTGTCATCAAAACAGTCTGGTACTGGCGTCAGAATAGGCATATAGATCAATGGAACAGAGTAGAGAGCTCAGAAATAAACCCAGGACTCTATGGTCAATTAATATTTGACAAAGGGGGAAGGAACATAAAATGGAATAAAAGCAGTCTCTTCAACAAGTGGTGTGGGGAGAATTGGACAGCAACATGCAAAAAGATAAAACTAGACCACCAACTTACACCATACACCAGAATAAACTCAAGATGGATAATGGACTTAAACATAAGCAGTGCCACCATAAAGTCCTAGAGAAAAATATAGGCAGTCAAATTTTAGATATCCTACACAGAAAAATGCTTACTAATACTTTTCCAAAGGCAAAGGAAATCAAAGAACAAATCAACAAATGGGACTATATCAAATTGAAAAGTTTCTGTTCAACTAAAGAAAACACCAGCAACATTCAAAGGAAACCAACTGTATGGGAAAACAGAATTGACAATGATACCTCAGACAAGAATTTGATCTCCAAAATATATAAAGAACTTATGAGACTCAACACCAGGGAGACAGACAGCCCAATAAAAAAATGGGCAAAGGGCCTGAACAGACAACTCTCTGAGGAAGACATACGAAGGGCCCAGAGGCATATGAAAGAATGCTCAACATCACTAGTCATCAGAGAGATTCAAATTAAAACCACAATAAGATACCACCTCACACCTGTCAGAATGGCAATCATCAACAAATCAACAAACAACAAGTGTTGGTGAGGATATGGAGCAAAGGGAACCCTGTTGCACTGTTGGTGGGAATGCAAGCTGGTGCAGCCACTGTGAAAAAAAGTATGGGGTTTCCTCAAAAAACTAAAAATGGAACTGCTTTTTGATCCAGCAATTCCAGTACTAGGACTATACCCAAAGAACCCTGAAACACCAGTTCATAAGAACCTATGTACAACTATGTTCATAGCAGCACTATTTAGAATAGCCAAGTGCTGGAAACAGCCTAAGTGCCCATCAGTGGATGATTTAATAAAAAACCTTTTACACAATGGAATACTACACAGCAGAAAGAAAGAAGGAATGCCTAACCTTTGCAACAACATGGATGGAACTGGAGAGTATTATGCTTAAATAAGCCAGTCAGTGAAAGACAAATACCATATGATCTCACCCATTACAGGACAATAATGAAGAAAACAAATAAATAAGCAAAACAGAACCAAATACGTGAATACAATAAATGGACCTTCATTGGGCATAAGGGAGGCTGTAGTTGGGAGGGGAGCAAGAGGCAAAGAAGGGGAGCTGTTTAGTCAAGGAACTAGTCTGGGAAAACCGTTAACATGGACATCAAGTGGGATTCACTTTGTGGGGGAGTGTGTAGGTAGGGAAGTGGACAGAAGGTAGTAAAATGGGGTAGGATTTAATACAACAATAAAAATAAATTTAAAGATACAGATATAAATGACCCATGTGTCAAAGAAGAAATTGCAAGAAGAATTTTAAAATATTTTGAATTAAAAAAAATAAAAACACAACCTATTGGCATTTGTGAGATGCAGTGCTTACATGGAAATTTATAGCAGTGAATGCATGTATTAGAAAATATAATTACCTGAAATCAATAATCTAAGATTTCATGTTAATAAACTAGATAAATGACATAAAGGTAAATCCAAAGTAAGCAGAAGGGAAAATGAGAATTAAGTCCTCTGTGCTGGTGGCACAGTGGAATGGCCTCAGCCTGGGAACCCAAGGCCAATGGTTAGATTCCCCAGCCAGGGCACATAACCAGGTTGCAAGCCAGGTCTCCAGCCAGGTTCTTAGCTGGGGGCAGGTGAAAGGCAAACATACATTGATTCCTTTCATCCTTTCTCCCTCCCTCCTTGCCCTTCTTTCTGAAAATAATGAATAAAATTCTTTTAAAAATAAAAATTAGGGAAGAAAATAATAAAATTGAAAGTATGAATCAATAGAGATACTCAAAGAATCAAAGGCTGGTTCTGTGAAAAATTCAATAAGCCTCTAGCAGACTAACAAAGGAAGAGAAGAGGAAACAAATTTCTAATATTAGAAATGAAAAAGAAGACATCGCTATGGATTCCATGGGAATTGAATGGATGTTAATAGGGTACCATGAACAAGACTGTGCCCACAAATTTTATAACCTAGCTGAAAGACACAATTGTAAAAACTAGAACAAAATCCAGCAATTCCACTATTTGGACTATACCCAAAGAATCCTGAAACACCAATTCATAAGAACCTATGCACATCTATGTTCATAGCGGCACTATTTACAATAGCCAAGTGCTGGAAACAGCCTAAGTGCCCATCAGTGGATGATTGGATCCAAAAACTTTGGTACATTTACACAATGGAATTCTATATAGCAGAAAGAAAGAAGGAACTTGCACCCTTTGCAACAACATGGATGGAACTGGAGAGTATTATGCTTAGTGAAATAAGCCAGTCAGTGATCTCACTCATTACGGGACAATAATGAGCAAAACTAACAATAAGCAAAACAGAACCAAGTATATGAATACAAGGAATAGGCCTTCAGTGGTCAGGGGGAAAGGGGTTGGGGGAAGGGGGGAGGCAGAGGCAAGAAAGGGGAGCAGCTTAGACAAGAACCTAGTATAAAGGAACCATGGACATGGACAACAGGTGGGATTGACTTTGTGGGGAATGGGTGGGTGGGGAGGGGTACAGAGTGGAGCAAAAAGGGGATGGATGTAATACAACAATAATAAAATTAAAAAAAAGAAATATACTATCTGAATACGTACGTATTTATTGAAGAAAATGAATCAATTATTAGTTGCCTTTAAAAACAATGCATCAGGTTCACATGGGCTAACTCAGGGGTGTCACACTCATTTTGACGAGAGGCTACATCAGCCACATCACAGTTGCCTTCAAATGACCAACATAATTTTAGGACTGTATAAATGTAAATGAAAGTACTCTGTAACAGTTAAGTGATCCAGGTGGAAACAAGGTGCCAGGCCAGATAAAACAAGGTGGAGGGCTGGATTAGGCCCATGGGCTTTGTGTTTGCCACCCATGGGTTAACTCGTAAATTCTACCAAACATTTAAGGAAGAACATGTACAAATTCTCTACAGTCTCAATCAAAATATAGAAGCAGAGGGAATACTTAACTTATTCTCTGAGGGCAGCATTATTTTGATATTAAAAACAAATAAAGAAATTATAAGAAAAAAACTACAGATAAATATTTGTCATAAGCATAGATGCAAATATTTTCTACAAAATAATAGCAAATCAAGCCCAAAGATGTATAAAAAGGATTATACATCACAACCAAGTGGAATTTGTCCCAACTATACAAGGCTTGTTTATCAATGAAAATCAATTAGTGTAATCATTCACATTAACATATTAAAAGATAAAAATCACATAATTATGTACATTATATGCAGAAAAGCATTTCACAAAATTTAATACCAATTTATCATAAAAACTCTTAGTAAACTAAAAACAAAGTGGAACTTCCTCAAATCGATGAACACAATCTACGAAAACTCTACATCTATCATCGTAGTTAATGGTGAAAAACTTAAAGCTTTTCCACTAAGATCAGAAACAAATCAAGTATAGCTCCCATCTTATCATTTATTTTCAATATTGTACCCAAACTCTGTGATAATTCAGAAGGGCAAACTAGGATAGAAAAAAATATACAGGTTGGAACAGCAGAGACCTAACTGTCATTTGAAGATGACATATCTACATGGAAAATCCAAAAAAAATAAAATACCTAATGAAGGAAACTATAAAAGTATGATAAATGAAATTAAAAATAAAACTAAGTAAATATAAATAAATTCCATGTTCATGGAGAGGAAGTCTTAATATTACTAAGGTGTCAGAAGTCAGTTCTTTCCAGCTTGATCTATAGACTCAGTATAATCTCACACAAAATACTAGCAAGTTGTTGTATGGAAATCAACAAGTCAATCCTGAAGTTTAAAAGGAGAAGCAAAAAAAAAAAAAAAAAAAATCCCTTATAGCCAATGTAATATTTTGGTACATTTACACAATGGAATTCTATATAGCAGAAAGAAAGAAGGAACTTGTACCCTTTGCAACAACATGGATGGAACTGGAGAGTATCATGCTTAGTGAAATAAGCCAGTCAGTGAAGGACAAATATCATATGATCTCACCCATTATGGGACAATAATGAGCAAAACTAACAACAAGCAAAACAGAACCAAGTATATGAATACAAGGAATAGGCCTTCAGTGGTCAGAGGGAAAGGCGTTGGGGGGAGGGGGGAGGCAGATGCAAAGAAGGGGAGCAGCTTAGACAAGAACCTAATATAAAGGAACCATGGACATGGACAACAGGTGGGATTGACTTTGGGGGGAATGGGTGGGTGGGGTGGGGGACAGAGGGGAGCAAAAAGTGGATGGATGTAATACAACAACAATAAAATTAAAAAAAAAAAAAGAATAAAGCTGGTGAGTAGATGATGTCTGCCTTCAGAATTCCTATAAAGCTATAGTAATCAAAACAGACAACTAATAGCATAATCAATAAAATATAATTTAAAGAAAGACAGTGTGGTGCTAGCAAGATAGTAAATAGATCAATGAAATAGAATAAAGATCCTAGAAATATACCTGCATAAATACATAAAAATATCATTAAAAGGGGAGCAAAAAGAGGATGGATATAATACAACAACAATAAATTTTTAAAAATATATAATTAAAAATCCTAAACTTTTCCACAAATAGTGTTAGAACAATTGGACTAAATGCAAAAAAAGTGTCAAAATACACATTTTATATGCTTTTCAGAAATTAACTCATAAGGGATCATAGACCTAAGTATAAAATGTAGAAATATAAACCTCCAAGGTCGTAAAATAGGAGAAAAAGATTAAGGTAGGTATGATGATGCCTTTTTTAATTTAATTTTATTGTTGTATTTTATCCATGCCTTTTTGTTCCCATCTGTACCCCTTCCCACCCACCCATTTCCCCACAAAGTCAATCCTACATGTTATCCATGTCCATGGTTCCTTTATACTAGATTCTTGTCTAAACAGATCCCCTTTCTTGCATCTTCCTCCCTCCTCCTCCAAACCACATTCCCCCTGACCACTGAAGGTCTGTTCACTGTATTAATATATTTGGTTCTATTTTGCCTGTTGTTAGTTTTGTTCATTATTGTCCTGTAATGGGTGAGATCATATGGTATTTGTCCTTCACTGACTGGCTTATTTCACTAAGCATAATTCTCTCTAGTAACATTCATGTGTTGCAAAGGTTAGGAGATCCTTCTTCCTTTCTGCTGTGTACTATTCCATTGCGTGAATGTACCGAAGTTTTTTATCGAATCATTCACTGATGGGCACTTAGGCTGTTTCCAGCACTTGGCTATTCTAAATAGTGCTGCTATGAACATAGGTGTGCATAGGTTCTTATGAATTGGTGTTTCAGGATTCTTTGGGTATAGTCCAAGTAGTGGAATTGCTGGATCAAAAGGCAGTTCCATTTTTAGTTTTTTAAGGAAACCCCATACTGTTTTCCACAGCGGCTGCACCAGCCTGCATTCCCACAAACAGTGTATGAGGGTTCCCTTTGCCCCGCATCCTCGCCAACACTTGCTGTTTGTTGATTTGCTGATGACTGCCATTCTGACAGGTGTGAGGTGGTATCTTAATGCAGTTTTAATTTGCATCTCTCTGATGACTAGCGATGTTGAGCATTCTTTCATATACCTCTGGGCCCTTTGTATATCTTCCTCAGTGAGTTGTCTGTTCATGTCCTTTGCCCATTTTTTAATTGGGCTGTCTGTCTCCCTGGTGTTGAGTTGCATTAGTTCTTTATATATTTTGGAGATCAGACCCTTATCTGAGGTATCATTGGCAATTATGTTTTCCCATACAGTTGGTTCCCTTTGAATTTTGCTGATATTTTCTTTAGCTGAACAGGAACTTTTCAATTTGATATAGTCCCATTTGTTGATTCGTTCTTTGATTTCCTTTGCCCTTGGTGAAGTATCAGTAAACATATTTTTGCGTAGGATATCTGAAAGTTTACTGCCTCTATTTTTCTCCAGGACCTTTATGGTGGCACTGCTTATGTTTAAATCCTTTATCCATCTTGAGTTTATTTTGGTGTATGGTGTAAG